>LUCM01010879.1:0-22818 GCA_008360955.1 Fasciolopsis buskii | reverse complement strand
CTCTGAACGGTTTGTTGAACTTCACCACATGATGTTCTAGAGTTATTGTAGCTTCTACAAAAATGTCCTTCTTGTTTAAAAAACCGTATCCTAATTTTTGTTGGAGATTAGCATTTTCTGTTACTGAGGTTCGAAACTTCGAGATATGAAGCACTTCTCTCCAGTGGCGATGGTAACAGTCATGGTAGTTTGTCATGGCATTTTGATCACCGGAACAGGTTAAAACGTCTGAGTTTTGATCCGGACCGGTATTCATGCGACAGACCTGTCTCACAGCGCCCAAGAGAATGTGAGTACCTGAAGCATAGGCTGGAGTGTGATTTGTTTTTGACCTGATCTGTGCCCCATCTGTGCTTCTTTTAGATGATGGGCAAGAACTGTCGTTGATGTTGGGCCTAAAATAAAACCAGAAAGAGTGAGGAGGAATACGTCAGAGAGGATGTTGTGGTGAACAACTGAAGAGTGAACAAGCGGTCGGAGATACAAAAACGGGAGGGTAGTTAATCGTCACGTGGTGATGAAAACGGCAATTTATCTTTGAACGCTTCAAGGTTCACTAGGTTATCGTGAATGAGAGAACCAGGGTTCCCTCGGAAAGTCAAGTGAGATTGGATGCAATAATCATGTGTGTCGTAGGATCACTATACTGATTTCGAACGGGGTGACAGCAACGTGTACTACCTAGTAGTTTTTTATGTTTATGACATCAAATAAAATATGCAATTGTCGCAATAAACGTCAATGCAAATAGCGCAATTCCCAGCGGAGCCGGGTTACATCTTGAAAAGATAGCGGACTCCCCAATTCCAAAGTACGAGACAGATTTACATATATTTAGTAAGGGCGATCTCATTTGCTTTGCGGAGTTTGTGCCCCGAATTTTTAGGGGAAAACTGTTTAAAAGATAGCCCCTGCCATTGGCTTTTTAAGTTCTGCTCCGGTAAGTTTGGCTTGCTTATTTTTCCGGTGATGGGAAGGATTAGCAACTCATGTTTACCGTTTGTTACTTGAAGGCATTTATTTACAGATTGGTCAGTACTTGCTTTTTATTATTCAGAGCTGTCTTCACACTGCGCCTGAGCCTTTTTGGTAATTGGTGTGTTGACTGATAGAAACATAAATACAGACACATCTGCTGGCATTCATTTTCTTTCGACTCATTTGGAAATGAATAACTAAAGTATGCTTATCTAGGTTACCCCCTTAGATTTCATCGAAGGTTATTTTTGACTCTTACCTGCATGCCTGAGGGCAAAAAATGGACGATTTATCTTGAAGGAAAGATGGCCAAGAATGCATTTAGATTGCCACATACGGTACCATACGTGCTACGTGTACATTAGGAGGACAGGGGCAGGTTGAAATTCACAGGATGGTATGAGAAACCGTAGTGAAAAAAACGATGCCCTGAAACACCTGATAAGCTCACAGTGCGAACCAATTGCACATCTGCCAAACGAGGCCGCATGTGATTTCTATTTTCAGCAAGATGAAGACGGGTGATTTTGTATACATGAAATATTGGAGATTACCCATATATTCATGGCCTGAATTGGCCTCCGTTGCTAGTCTCAAATTAATCCAGGCGAAAATTGTCCTTTCTTGACGAAGGAGGATTTGGGTTCACAAAGGTACCTTCCACGTTTCCTCCGCATGACCTGAATTTTCGTCGTGGTATATATTTTCGGAATTGCTGGGATTGATCTGTCTTCCCTATGATCAGAGATTCTGAGGTGTGCATCCCATGGTCATCAGAAACTTCCTTTGTGCAGAATGAAGAAAACCAAAGTGGTGTAAACAAGCACGCGGAGGGTGTCGGCTTATGCGCAGAATGCACCGGCCTTCTTTTACCAAGGGCCACAATGTCATGTTGCGCTGTGGAATTAGGTCAAAGTTTTGAAGAAACTACTGTAGTAAATGATAGAGTCCCCAATTCTTGCGTCCGAGTCTCCGAGAGGTAAATGCAGTGCAAATGCATAAGTGCCGGTGCGGTGAACAGTCTCCGGACTTTCTTCTTGAAGGCCATGTTAGACGGTGGAACGTGACGCAACTGGTAAAAAAACGAATTTCACAATCAACACTAATTAAAAAGAAAAACGTTTTCCCGACGTCAGTTATTTTGACAGCTTTGGATTCATCCATGTTGTTCTGAAAGGAGCAAAAAGTTTAGTTTCTGAACTGAGAGGCAAAACTTCAGCTTCTGACGGTGATAATGCCACTGAAGAATATCAACTTTGTTCTCACGAGTCCGAGCCACAGAGATCCGAGGTTCACTGTACATCTTTCCCTTTACCTTGGGTTTGACAAAATACCTATTGGCCGATTTCTAGAGGATAGATGAGCATACCCAATTGCCTTGCCGTCGTATTTAATCAACTTGTAATAAATAAGCGAAAATTATTCCAGCATAAGCCTGACGTGTGGGTTGAACAAGTATAGTCCACTTCGGTTCAAACTAAGGATTTTATGTAGCAACCCAAATAACTTATCGGATCTGGAAACTTGAGCAGCTGAATGTTCGAAACGCTGAAGATTCCGGAGCAGTTTGGGCCAGAACCTTATTACTAACGGGGATGATTTAGCTTCATTTTTTAAGCCACCCCTTAGATATGGTGCACTCGTGTCGAATTTATCCGGCTGTGAGCTTCATTATCCATTTTTTGGCCCAAGTGCTGATGGGCATTAGCTCCTGGATTATTTCGGCAATATTAGAGTATAAAACCTTAGGGCAAAATATGTGAACGATTTAATTGTCATCGGAGAGTGGGAAAGGACTACGGTTTCTAACAGCATTCAAGGCATAATTGGTATTCGAAAGATGCTGCAACTGGCCTAGCACAGTGCATTGGATTACGCAGCTAGCTAATTATCTGCGATGGGAAGTGCAACCGTTCTCACGTGCTACTTGATTTTTGGATGAGGAATATGACGCAAACCACGAGAACATGGGGTTTGTAATCCAGTAGGACGTGACCGTATTTATCAGCCTAAGGTGGAACACGGTAAACATCTGCATCATGTCCAAATAGACCAGCACCGATCCCAAAATAGCCGAGTTATGTCGTCCAAGCCTAAAAGAAAGCGTTTTATCTGCGCACAGACTTATGCGGCCTACCACAACATCCGCTCAGGCCAGCGATTGGCAGCAATCCTTCTGAAATCCCCTTTTAGTACTCTGTAGCTTTCGACCACAAGAACTACCTAAGTTTCCTAAATAAACTTCCAGAACTCAAAGTGTTGGATTACGTGAAACGACTCCACCTAGTGGCTGCTATTTAAATATGGGCCACCACAGAATACCGCCATCCGAATGGACTCGTTCAAAAGAAAAAGCCAATGGAGTGGTGATATATATAATTTACCAATGTCCCACTATAGCCAACAGTTTTGGTAACGTGGATGTCTCCTACTGACTCACTGTAGGTCAAGGTTAGAATTTGTTTTTTTTGAGAGGTCAGCTAGTGCGTATTACCCATCGGCCGCCATGTGAAAACACTTCGGGCGCCTAGATGAGCGCGGAACGGCTAAAACGTTTGTGTGATGGCCTCCTTTTCACTCACCTCTCTTCAGGGGACTTTGCCGTTCCCTATATCGAGTGGACATACTGATCGAAAAACACATTCGGACTAGATCTTTTCCAGTTGACCCCAGCGTGTCAGTAAGCTGACGTGGTACCCAGCTGGACTTGAACCCTCTCCTCTTTGTCTGTCGTTTTTCAATAAGGACCCTCAGAAAGACAAGGTCGAGGTGCTCAACCCATCAGGCAAGTTGATAAGTCTGTCCTTGTTCTGGACCACGATTTTACTGGTTCAAAAGTATGGCTCAAAACAAAAGACTCCACCGACTTTCGGGAACTGAATAACGTGTCACCGGGCAAACTGAGAACGACCGATCGCAAACAGAATGTTGATACTCTCAACCGCCCCGACGTGCAATGCATCAAGCACGCTGGCCACCTGTTGGTCCAGAGGAAAAGAAAATTCAAATTAAGCAAACCAAAGCTCCCACATTTCATCAGATGTTTCACTGAAGAGAGCCTAAGAATCCCCCTCCATTTTGCACGAGTCGCTCGGATAAACTCTCCTTCCTGCTAAAAATCGCCGCTCATTATTGAACAAGCTTCATTCCCCTAGGTAACTTTTTACCGAAGAAAACCCGGATAAAGTGCTCGCCAACAAGACACTGGTTTTTGACTAGGTCGCATCATACCATTACGTTCTCAGATGCTGTATCATGTTTGTGAGAGACACGTCTACCCGCATGGGGCTACTTATCATGTGCAATATGAAACTACTCCGCACTTTTGTAAGAGAATTCAATTCTTGATTCTGTCCATATTTAGGTGATTATTTCACTATTCGATTCATCCTTTTCCTTGGAGTGCGGTTATTGGCTACCACCCACGATAGCCTTTAATTAATTAGCTGTTACCACTGCTTTTACTCATTTGGCCCAAACACTTTTATGCTGCAAGTTAATTGCTATTGACTCAAATGCCCTCTGCGTTATCTGGAACTCCGTTCTTTTTCTTGACACCTTTCTCTTGTTTCATCTTCTGACTGAGCGCTGAACGTTGGGTACAACTACTTAATAATAATAACGGTAATATTTCTTAATTTGCGAGAGGCATCCGCAGGGCAAGATAATATTTGTAAATTTGTGAATTACAGAAATCATAAACGATAAGGGACGAGTGCAACCTTGGACTGCTCGGAAAATACACTGGAATTTAGAACCAGATTCTGCAAAGCAAAGGGCAAACCATAAATCTGCCAGTCAGAAATCAAAGTTAGAAAACCGTTGCACAAAATTATACACAGTTTCATGAGGCCGTTCTTGAGCAGCGAACTGCGAGTCACGTCACGTTTAATTGCACCAACCGCACTCATAGCGGGGGCGAAATTTAGCCGGCGCTTATTGGTGAATGTCGAGACATGGCCAGGTTCCAAAATCGTCAAGACCTTTGTGTAATTGACTAAGTAATTAAGCTGAAAAAACAAAGCGCAATAAGAATATGATAAACGAATGGAAATTACTCAAAACCAGGCAAGATATCATGCAAAGTGGATAAGATAATCGCATTTAACAACTATAAAGAGCCAACGAAATGCTGACGAAGGTGGATGAATGCAGCCAAAAATATGCTGAACTAATTAATGGATGACACTGTATGAAGAATTTTGCACATAGATAATATGAAACTTCCAAGACTGCTGATTGCATTCACATGTGGCTGGCAATGGGCAAGCCTGATGGGTGCGTTCGAGAATAAAATGTCAATGTATAAACAAAACAACTCCCAAATGCACCATTCAAGAATGCCCACTAGGCTCTCATTTTTGTCCCAGTTTTTGATCTTAGCCAGCGGTACGAGTGAGAAATTTTAGAGGGTGTGTTGGCCAACACAGTGGCATTGACAACCCCATATTTTCTAGTTATGAATCTCCATCTGAGCAGTGGTATCCAAGGCGATCATTGGAGTACTTTGGGTTGAGTGGACCGGCCCCTGGGCGCCAAATCTGATTATCAGCGTCCTAGCAGGTGATTACTGGATCGCAGACAGTATACCTGCAACATAGTGCTTCTACCAAGTGAAAGTTGGTAAAATACCTAAGCTATAACAGCAGTTTTAGGGTTACCAAGAGCGGCCCATTCAGCGCCGCCATGCCAGCAAAGAAGATAGGATGAAGTGAGAAGGGTGGAGTACACAGGCTGAAGGTATTTAAAATCGCAGAAGCTGACCACAGCATTGATCCATCCAGAAGCACGTTAGCATTTTATTCAGCTTATTTTTGGGACTGCTCAACGGCTAGTTACTTATGCCAATGGTAACGAGAGTACACCTGTTACCCGAAGAGGAGATCAAAGAATGTATGAACGTGAACGTTTGAGAAACTGTAACAAAACTTAAGGCTGAATTCCTAGAATCGCGGGTGGTGAGAGCAGTGAAGATTGAATCACGAATAAGAATTCCAACTCACGTTCGTCGGCCTCATCTAGTCCAATTTTAGTTTGCATCAGGATATATAAGTGCGGGACATCTAGGAACTTTGCCAGCTGGACTTCAAACCGGGCTCAATTTGGGCATGATTGCAAGGAACCAGGGAGTACATTCCACAGTTTTGGACAGACAAATTTGGAAAATTTTGTCCTGATTGATAGTTGAGTCAACGGTATTCATAACTAGCAGTATCTACTACAGAATGGATACGGGGTATCACAAGCGTAAGGGATAACGTTTGTAGCAAAATGAACATCATTATGACAAAGATTGAACAGGAATGCACGATTTAGTTTGACTCGACGAATCCATTTTTGTGCTTACAAAAATAGTAATTTTTGATTTCCGTGGAAATTAACACGGCACATACAGTGAGCATAAGAATGATATGCGGCGACATTTATGATAACCAAAAAGAGAATAAAAGCGCCTCGTGCAAAAGCGGTAAATCTTTTGTAGAGATCGAGCGTTTGACTCTTTGCCCGGGTGAAATCAACTAGGGATTCACAAGGATGTTCGCCCAAAAATGGACTTACCACGTTCAGAGAAATAATTCGAAGCCTCAAACCAGTGCACAGCCCAATATGATCAGAAGCCCAAGAGGGGATAAGATCAATTCGCAAATTCTATGGTAAAGTTAAGAAATATGTACACAGCAATCATGCCTTTCACAGCAAGCCTCAATCACTATCTTGCCCAAAGGTAATCGAAAACAGTATATAAATCTGCATGAAATGGAGACCCAATGAAAGAGAATAAACCAAGGGTAATTATCTCGCGGTTACAGAAAATAAAAGAAATTCTGCGGGCCAGATGAGATCCAATAGCTTTTACATGAGCGTGACAGCCACAAACCAGTGTAAACGAACGGAACATCTGCATTCAAGCAACGTCAGCGATAAAACGAAAGTGGACTGTAAAAAGCCTTACCATTTCAAGCGACCCGCGACTACACAAAAAGTTCTTAAATAATCTAAAATAAATAGCACAGGAAGGAAACAGCGAAGGTTAAATAGATCGAGACAATAATAGACAGTGAACAAAATCAGTGTCATCGGAGGCAAGTTGGTAGGCACAGATTGGTATCGGTAGAAGAGTAATTATAAGAGATGGAGGAATCTTTCAACCAATCTAGTTGTTGCATTTACAAAATTCCAAATAATCCACATACCTGGTCATATTTGGGGGATGAGAGCACAAACACCAACCACAAAGTTGCGAGCCATTTGAATTCAACGCAAACGCCAGGTCAGTATTGTTTCGTTGCCGTTTATAGTGCGTGATGTGCCACCGTATGCACGCAGAAGATTGGGTGGGCCGTAAATGCCATAAGTAGATCTCGAGATTCCTGACTGATAGGGACTAACGCGAATTGAATAAGGCATAATGGATAGCGTGGCGAAACAAAAATGCAAAATCAAGGAAGGGGAGATGTAGAGGCAGGTTTTGTAAAATTTATAGTATGGTGGACAGTATGTTGAATGAACACCACGCATAAATCGCCGGATATCTGGGGCGCAGTCGTTTGCAGGAAATGATGACGGCGGCTCGACACGAAAATTGTGTGATCACATAAGTTCTTCGGGTTCGCGAGGTTTGTTGTTAGTAATTTTGACTTCGCAAAATTAAGCACTGTCCAATGGCAAAGGTGGAGTCAGAAAAAGAAGTGGAAACCTTGGACTAGCTGTTGAAGAACCAAACACGAGTGAGGCAATGTTAACCACACTCGTGTTACCAGGAGCACCAGTCTGTTGTCACACTGGCAGATAACGGTAACCATTAGTAAGAGAAAGCGGACCTCAGTCATTTATGAGAAGAGTGGTGAGATGCATGCGGAATTTCAGCTCAGTTCAGATACTAATAAAGATCTTTCACGCGAGTTCGTTTTGTAGAATTTGGGTGAAACAAACTTTGGGAAGGATCAAGAAGAACCCAGCACTACAGGATGTGCTAAATATTTCGGGTGCAGGGCTGCATAGTGCGACAGTTTTGGCGGGAGGGGGTTTCCAGTTCTGGAAACTGAACCTGAAAATCACCTACGGGGGTGAACGCAAGGGGTTGCATCTGCCAGGGTATCTGCCTCGGCACACCGCTGCAGTCAAGCTGTCCACCCGATGTAGGCCCTCCAAGTCGATGGACCTTACAGCGTCCCGCGCCATTGTAATAACGCCGGCATACATGAGGGGTGAAGGGATGAAAGCGGATATTGTATAGGTAAGACAAGCCAGACAAGTGGTTTCTAGAAGTGGATAATCCCTGGCGATTTGAAGCTGTGGTTACCGGAGTGCGAAGTGTTCGCTTAGATACTAGCAAAATTTAACGGCCGGATGAAGGAACCACGGAAAGTCTTGTCTTGCTGCCAGCTTCGGATCAGGAAGCGATCATTCGTGCGAGGAGCTCAGAAGAAGAAACTGCGCGCACCTATGCCACTGTCCACAAATATCAAGGTGGTGGCTGCTGCTGCCGGGGCATCCGGTTATTTGTGTGCATAGACGGGCGGATAGGCCAATTAAGCATGTCATTCGGCTACAAACGCGAGTAGGAAGAATATGAGCCAATGTTTGCAGTGACGGAAAATAAACAACAGCGGTAGATATAAATAAAGAATTATTTATGATAGACAGTGATAGGCCAAGGACTGACCATATCCATATAATGATGTCGTGGTCTATGGAGTCTATTTTAAAAGACAAAGCAGTTGGAACCCCAGAAAAGTTCGGGAATAGGATGCGAGGTAGGTGTAATCTGTCAGTAATATTTTAATTTTAGGTAAGTCAAAAGTTTTGTGACTGTACCGCGGCGGCTTTATCCGTATAGGAGAGATGTAATGAATAAGAGAGAGGAATCGCGAGCATGCCATGAAGATGCCAGTTGTACCTTTTCGTTGGTGACTTGTATAATGTGATTTAATTATTTTCCACTTTAAACACTGATTAGTATTCAAAAATCCTGATCCATTTTTGTGCACTTGGTACTCAGGTGAGTTTGGGCAACGCAACTGAACGCGAAAGAATATGGTGAATCCCATGGGTGATGGTGATAGAATGCTCAACCGTTGGAGACATTTGTTCATTAATGAAGAATATTTAACGATCAAGAATTGGGCCCTGACGGATGCCTTAGCTTCTGGAAAAGTAATGATAACCTACTCGTTTCGAAGAGAGAATAGAAGCGGGTTCGCAACTCGACGTACAAGAAGCAGACGCAACCTGCACCCGGTTTTCTCTTGTGCATCGGAGCCAGAAAAGAGCTAAAAGCAGCGACTCGCGCAGTTCCATGTTATTCAGGTTTGAGCAGAAGCTACTCAAATGCTTTGTGAAGGCACGCTGGAACTTTTCGATTTCCACTCTTTCAAACTGCCTGGTTTTCGGACAGACCAGGGTGCAACACTCAAGAATGGGTCTTATGAGGGTTCCAAAAGGGACGCAGTGTGCTTTCTTTTAAATTCAGAGTTATGTAAAGCGGTCAAACTAATTCATTTGCTTTCGAATTTTCCGAGAAATTTAAGGAAAATAAATCATTTAGCCGCAGAAAACAGGCCTGCCCATTATTAGGGTTGATTCGGTCGCCAGATTTGCACGATCTTGGAATTACGCTGCATTAGTACCCCATGATGCCGCTTTTTCCGGCGGAGAATTTTATCATCCAGTCGTCTGACCAGGAATTGAATAATACTAAGACTTTTGGTATGTTGATAATTGTGTACTCTTAGGATTCAGGCCACAAACTGCAGACAAATTTGACATCATCAGCGAATAGGAAGCGATCAACAACAGGAACAAAGTCTGAGGCGTCGATAACGTACAACAGGAAAAGCAGAAAGCCCAGGAAGCTACTCCGGATTACACCGCTGGTCACCAATATAGGTATATATATGAAACTGTTCACTTGAAAAATCTAGGCCACAGATATGAGGAAAAACACGATAAGATTGGATCAGCGATAGAGCAGGATTCTAGTTCATTTATTTATTCGTGAACGCTTAGAAAAAAGCATGCACAATCCACGCTATGTTGCCTCCGATGATGTCAAGTTAGCAGGATAGACCTGAGGAAGACATCGAGATATTTGAAGAGTGGTCGTTTATGTGGGACCATGCACTGAACCTGATCAAGTGTCAAGTTCTGGGCCATAAAGAAGAGCACAAAAGGAATAAAATGAGCAACACCGAGGATGATTGTCGGGCTAAGGATCGCGTTGTAACTATTACGAGCAATTTCAAGCCCTGCAAACAGTGCGCAGGCACGCGAAAGAGGCCAGAGAAATTTTAGTCCCAGCTCAAAAATGTCTTTCGGGAATCCCAAAACTTTTCAGCCCCTGTAAGCGACTGTTGTAATTTAGCACCTAGAATGTTTTTTCAAGCCTGTGTTCTACCTATTAAAACAAATAAATTGCTTAGAAAAGGTGCAGAAGCCGGCAGCGGAGGTAACGACTGTAGGGAGTAAAAAAAGAGTTGACGAAAGAATCCGCGGACTTGGCATTTTCTCACACGTAGTCATATGCACCCTGATCCAGTTTAGAAGTTAGCAATAGCAAAGGGGTTTTGCATATTAAATGTAACTGTTCATTTTTATATGAAACAGAGGTGCCAGAGGGCAATGTTGATAACTACAGCGCAGCCACAAAATGTCTCAGAGGAAAGCTAGGTTATTCACCAAAGAAGGAATCCACTATGAAAGCGTATACCAAAAGTCGCGGTTAATAGTAGTAAAGCAAATGGATTTTAAAGGCTCTGGATGCCTGCAGGGTGGCGGTGTACTCAAAGCTGGAACAGTTTCCGGCATCAATACGAAACCATCCACTAACAAATAATTACCTTCTGCGGAAAAATCCTCCAATTTAGTCTTATTGCATTAGTTTGACTGCAACGTTTGCACCCTGAACTCCCACCGTTGCCACGAGCGTGGGTTTGCCGTTTGTTGATTTGATTTTAACGCTTTTTGGCGCACACGTGATTGGATGTCAGAAAGCTGGGTAACAGAACCGGAAATGGATGTTGTTGCGGTTGGGTTTTTATGCATAATCAATTTGTTCCCAGTAGTAACGCAGTAGTTTGGATCCTCCTTTGTTTTATTTTGGGTGGCTAAGACGTTCTGTCGAGGGGCCCACACCAGCTGATGCTGTCATACGGGAGCAGGATATCTAGCTTCGAAGGCTAGGATCACCTGCCGACATCACATATAACCGGATGCTGAAGTTTCTAAGCCCGCTTTTCGTCCTGCCTAAGCTGGATCGAACTGAGATAGTGTGAGGCGGGATGTTGCTTTCTGCTACTTTTCCTGAAACCCGCTGAGCTCCATGTGAAGACGGTGCATGCCCAGCCAGGGGGGCATAACATTTAGAGAATTCTGAATTCTTGAACGTCGTGGGCCAAAATTTGCTCTGGGAAACTTGGACAAACTGAACTTCTTGACCGGTGCAGTCATCTCCGACTTGAGTAGAATGAACAGAACTGAAACGACCTGTGTTGTGAAAACTTCGAAAATACCATTTAGGCTGTTTGCTAGGCCACAGTTTCTTAGTAAAATGATAGTAAACGTTTGGGCCTAACAGCCTTGGATTTAAGCAGTCATGCTCAAAGCAGGCGTTGGATTGAGACTGGGATGAGTGGTGTTCACATTCAGGCCGCAGGAGGCAACTTATTGTTTGTACATCCTACCATCCCTCATCTGACCTGTGAGTGCTTGCCCACCGTAACAATTTTCAGTGTCAGTCCGAGTTGGTAATTCTATTGTTTTTCTCTGGCGGGACCCAATAATGCAGAGCCGGAAGAAGTGGTTGCCCAACTAGATTGCATAACTTGGAAACAACTCTGGGCACTGGATTGGCCCGAGCCAAAACGGTTCCTGTGAAACTTGGCCTTCTACCAGTGACTGTTCATCTTGAGTAGCACTGGGGAATATTGTAGTATGTGGGCAGGAAAGAATGGAAAAATTTTCGAGCAGGGGAGTTGTCGTCGTTTTTAATTACTAAATATATATTTCATAAGGGCGTGCATCGTGTAGATGACAGCCTTTACAGAGAATCAGATCTACCAGTCTTGTCACCAGACGACGTGCAGAGAACAAGGGATGTGGTTTTGTATGTCTGTGAAGTCTAAACCTCAGTACATGATCCACGCCGCGTGTGAACCACTCAGGTTTAATGCAGCTTCTTTATAACCTCTCGGTCGGTCCGACTTGTTAACTGCAACACGCAACCCTGCGGCAGCGATAATTTCCAGAGAACTTGGAATTGGCGGCAGTATAGGCTATCCGTGTGGGTAGCCTGTTGTCAAAATTAGGGAATTATAGACAAGTGAGCCTGACAAGCGTCCCGTACATAGTGTTGGTACACTACAAATTGATTGCGGGTATCTGCACTTAACCTATCACTGTATGCTGTGCCCTGAAACGCTAATCTTGTCGTAAAACATTTTGTGCCTCTCAGAAGAAGTAACTTGCAGACTAGATGATGGAATGTCGTTAGAAGCGGGCTACCTCAACTTTAGTACGGCACTTGACTTGACCAGTTATAACTTACCACAGCTGAATTTAGAAGTCTTTGGTGTGAGCAGCAGATCAGTGACATGTGCACTTGAAATTCAAAGGTTGGGATTTACTACCTCCAAATCTGACAGGCTAGTTTGGACAAAAGAGTGATCATCAATGAAGTGTGTCAGGCCTCAGTACCAGAACCATTGATGTTTTCATTGTTTTTGAATGGGTTGGCGGCTACTGCACTCTTCAACATTATTCGTTAAGGATGGCGCGAGGGTATCTGAATCCTCCGGAAGGCATGCTTTGGGCAAAGATATCATTCAAAAATTGACCGAAGTGCAAAGGCGGGATCTACTGCTTAATATGGAAACCACTTGCACCTGAGGATTCCTTTAGGCACTGCAATTGCAACGGGTGAATGTATTTCATAGCAGATACCAAAATAAGCAGAAGGCCATTGGGATCCGATTCGCGTCAGAATGTGAATAGAGTGACCAATGTGATATGTCTGTAAATAAATCCAGGGGAAATTTTCAATCTGAGGTTTACGCTGTTGTGACAAGGTGCAGAGATTTTTGTTCCTCTATGTAACACTTTCATCAGGCCACATTTAGAATGCTGCTTTAAAGCTTGGTCCTCATTGTCCGAAAAAATAAGGAATGTTTGGAGGAGTTTACCCACATGATCAAGGGTCGAATGCAGCAGACATTTGTGGAAAGGTTGAGCGACAGGCGCATGCTTTCGTTGGAATCGCCGGAGGATTCGGGGAGACCTGATCGAAAATTTTAAAGTTCACGGTAAAATTAATTGTGGGACCCTTCTCCAGGAATACTTCGGCGCCAGAAACGGGGTAATTGGAAAACCCCCACAAGCTACCGTTCTTGGGTGGCAGTTAGAGCACTGTGTTTTGGTAAGGGTGCGATCAATTTGGAAAATAATTTAGATGGGAAGTCGCTGAACCGCAATGCCAAAACAATTAAGGAAGGATGAGATCTTTATTGGAATGAGGTGAGCCAGTATATATGAGTTAGTGATACGTGCGTTAATTTCTGTATTGCATGCCCAGCTGCAACTTCCACGTAGTGCCAGCACTTTTGCCGCAGGATGCGATGAGTTTTTCCTTTCCTAACACTCCTTTGAGGTGGAAACGGGCCCAATGAAACGCAAAAGAAAAACCAAAGATAGATTTCTTAGAGGAGGGTGCACAGTACTATGCATAACCGGGAAGGATTATGAATGCTCGTTTGGCCATTTGGATGATTATGTCGTGCCCCACATGATTTGAAGCGATATAATAATCTCCCCTTCGTATCCAAAGGAACACGCGCACCAATGGTCGGTTCAGGTATCAACGGACAACGTATCACTGTGGTTGCTTGAGTGCATGGAAGCCACATTTTTATCCTGTGCACGCTGAGCTGAAATAAAATGAACATTCGACGGGCCGGACGGGATATAGACCGCAGAGTGCACCCTTGTGCAGGCTTTTCCGGCCCCTATTGGTCAAGATAGACTAGTATCGAGTTGGACTTTCACAACTTATTACAACGGTGGTTCGCGCAGACAGGCAGAAATCAATCGACCCATGAGACTCACGTGTATAATTTGCATGTGTCTTGAGAGACTGACAAAGGAACACGTGAGAAATTATCTGATAAAATACCCACCTTTGTTTAAAGTGAAGTATGGATTCACTAGAGGACAGACATGAACCTCAAACGTCTTAGGGTCAACAGATGATGACGGCGAGGATGGACGAGGGAAAAGTTTAAGCGTAATTTTACGTAGATTTCAGCAAGACTTGATTTAGTGAATCATGGACTGCAGATGCAAGGGAATTAGTCTTCCATAATCTGAGGATTGGCACTAAATTGGGTTGCGGATTGCCTGAAGAATAGTTTTCTCTCCGACGGGATAGGAAACGAAAGTTAGGAGCAAATGAAGGCAACGAATCGGGTATTTGAGGGGACATTTTTAGTGCTGCTACTATCACTCCGTTAGATAAACGATTTTGCAGAAAAGTTCGATTTACCTTGGTTTATCTGTGTAAATGACCTGAATTTCGAGGAAGAAGACAATCATGAATAACTGAAAAGGAGCATAACAAAGCGTTTGACTGGGTCAGCGATCGACATGTGCCACTGGACGAAATTAAAAGTCACAAATTATCCAGTGCCTTGCAAGCATTGCCTTCATTGTGAGAAAAAGGGGCTTTTTCTATTGGTGCGGTCCACAGACTGGGGACCTGAGAATAGTCATCAACAGAGACTACAGGCCGGCTGAATAATAAAAAGCCGCTACCCCAAAAATGAGGGAGCTCTCCAGGTTACGGTCTGCGGTGTCTTGTAGAAAACCAATAGAATCATTCCTTTGTACAAGGCGACTGCCTGAACACAATTAGAGCAATGTACATGCGAATGGTAACTATCATCTAAATCATACGCTATTTGCCGTGACAGCGTTTGACGGCCGGCAACTGTAGTGGTTGTGGGGGAGGGAGGCAAGGAGTACACCAGAAGACTGGCCTGAGCCTGTATTCGATAAAATGCGCAGGGTAAGGACAGTTATCATCGAAACGTTTAAGGTCCTGCAGTGTTTGACGAGGGTACAACTTTTCGATATATCCAGGAAAGCTAGGGTAGATAGAACTCGTGGCAATGGCGGAAGTTGCGTCAGGTTTGCAATAGGTTATCATCAGACGTTGGTGGCTGTGCTACGCAGGCTCTCACCACAAAATCAGAATGGCTCTTTGTGTCCAGCAGCCGGATAAGCTCGCCAATGACAGCGTTCACGCTACGAACAATGCAAAATGCTCTAAAGTTTGTCCTCGTTTAGGAACAACCTGCCAGTGCTCCGCATCACTTAATGACCTGGATGGTGAAGGCCGTGAAGGAGCACAGGTTTCCCTAAAAAAATTACCAAATACTGTGGACCTTGTTAACAATATGGAGTGCAATATTTCAAAACCTGCAAACCTATCCCACCTCATCAATCCAGAAATATGGCTAGGTAAACAGCGCCTGGTGGCCGTTGGCAACTTCCTGGATGTGCTGGCCTGTGAAAAGAAAGGCGGATAATGTAGAAATTTAAGGAGGACACTTTAAAAGACCGTCGTGCATAGGGTGCGTGAGATCAAAAAGAATTTCGTTGCAACGTTTTTCCATAATAATGCCGATCCCTATGGCAAAATGTTTTCGCTACATTGCCTTTACTTCTGATCTTAAAGTGACGGAGCGTCCCATACCTAAGTAAATGCGTTCTTCTGCGTATCGTCCTGACGATCTATTTCAGTGTTCCTATAAATCTACAAGTCCACTTCGGACGCTGTCGCCCTCCTCATTCACCAACTTTTTAAGTCCCTAAAGGCATCAGCTAAATCTGTAGCCTTCCTGGACTATTCGTCGGCATCTGAAACGGTCCCACGGCCCCTTCTACTCCACAAACTGCAAACATTGGATTTTACCAGGTCTTTATCAGCATGGTGGTCTGATTACTTTACTTGCTGAACCCAGTACACGCGAATGAACGGTAAAGCTTCGAAACCGTCGATCAAAAACTCAGAAGAGCTACAGGGCGTTGTTCCTTCATCGTTTCTTATCTCTGCTTACATCAGCGATTTACGAAAAAGCTCACCTTGTCATCCGTTAAGTATGTTATTGACGTTGTCCTCCATCAGGCTGCTTCAAACAACGACGATTTTCAAAGCTTTTCACACAACCCATCTTCTGTTTATGATTTCTTTCCAGGAGCTGGTTGGAATCTAAACACATCTAAATGTTTCGAATGACGGTTCCTTTTCCCTTGGTCGACCTACCCATCCAAAACGTCTTCTATCAACTCAGAAGCTCTTATCAAGGTTAATTCTGTGAAATATCTAGGAGTTACTGTCGATAAAAACCTGCAGTGGACCACTCACATTTCGACTTGTGTAAAGAGTCACCGACGATTGTCATTTCAAATCAGGAAGCTTCGACATTACGAGGTGAAACAAAGCACCATCTCCCGATTTGTATAACCCAGTCCTGTTTTGTACTGTTCTCGCGTTTTGTTACCGTCGTTTTTAGACTTGTCTTTGCCCTGTGTTTTGGTTTTGTTGGCGTATTCATCTTTTTTCATGGTTTCCGTTATTATCTAGACTTTATCATGTCGTTCTGGCTTTTCGGTGGACTGTCAGAGGTGTATTCAGGGCTCTTCATGTGGTTCGCGTTCGGTTCGGCTGTCACACTACTAAATTCTCCCTTAATCTATGTAATCAATATTTATCAGCATGCGAGAAATAAACTCACAAAATTCTTTACCACCCCACGCATCCTCTGCACAACGATCTTTCAAGATGTGGCCCTCTTGTTCCTACACGGTCCGCTTTTCGTTCCGTACCCTCCAGAAGCAATATCTATAAGGTCTCCGTTATCCTATCTAAGCACGCGTTTTGACAAACCGTGTTTCAGCCGAATTGTTGAGGAACTAGTCAAAATGCATATTGATTGTTCCGTGATGAGTTCCTTTAAATTATTTACGAGGCGATGGATGCAATTTTAATTTTATTTATTCATTTATTTACTTATATTTCTGTTTCATTTTTACCCTCACACCTTTTGATAGATTTCGCGAGCAGGGTCATTGATTGGCAGCGGGCAAACGTCTACACAATGAAATGCAATGAAATACAAAATATAAGTAAGTAGGTGGCATTACACGTGTAGGCAGGGCAACTCAGTCATTCAGCTAAATGTCAACGCAAAGTTTCACTCGCCATTGGATTAGGTATATTATGTATGCATCAAGAAACGAGTGCCTAGTTTCCCTGTTTCTTGCCCGGAAATAGGCAACCGGGGTCACACAGTTTTTCTAAGCTTCAGAAGCGATTATAATACTTGCAGTAACCCTTCGCGGGTGGCAGGAAGGGTCGTTTTGGCGAGGGGCCATCGCGCCTGCCGCGACGCGAGCTGAACCAATCTCGTCGCCGGTCTCTATCGATTGTGAGTCGCTGTAACGATGCGTCGACCCTCTTCAGAACGGTTGTTACTTTGTCCTGAGAAGATGAAGATGCGGTTCTGGGGGATGGAAAGGTATTCAATGGTGTTGGGGCTCCCGGGCTATAGCGCGATATATTGTCGTAAGCAATTTCGGCTGTTTCTTTTAGTGAACATTTGCGGGCATTACTAAGCAATAGAGGCAGATGCGGTGGGAACCATGGAAGCCACAGCTCTCTTAGCATCAGGCCGTCGCCGAACGTTTCGCCTCTAAGGCGCAGCATTTCCCGCAATGATTCTGGAGGGATTTTACTTCCCAGCTCGATCCCTTGAAGTAGTTGTCCATATTGGGGTAGTCCGAGATATAACCGCCTCTTCCAACGCGTCGTAACTACGCGAAGATACGAAGATGTCCCTGGCTTGAGGGGTTACATCCGGAGAGAGACGGTCAGCCACCAATCTAAAACGGCTGATGTCGCTAGTTATCCTGCAATTCTCCAAATCCAATTCAATTAAAGTAACTCAGAGTGAGGGATCAGACGGCAGGAAGGACGGTATATGAAGAGTTATCGAACCTACTGTTGGGTCTCGAGACGTCCTTCGCTCTGTGGACATGATACCACATTTTTTAAAACGCAAACAGCAGCGAGAACAAAACGTGCCAAAAATTACCGACAGAAAACTGCAGCCAGTAAGTACTAACACGTAAGAGCAATTTGCAAACAGTAAAAAAACAGCGCAGTGTTCAACTTTAAAATAAAGGCAAACCGGGTGTCAGCAAAAAGGAGTAGAGACTCACGTGACCAGTCAATCACGTCGGGCTCACCAGTTTGTAGAACGGACTGTCCTACCGCGAATCTCGTATTACGTTTGCTTGCCCTTAATCTTTGTAACCACTTATGCGTCAATCTTACTCGGCTCGATAAGACTGCAATACTGAAGACCCTGACACGTGACCGGCACAAGAAAAAGACTGTCGGGAGCGATAGCAGGTTGAGTATATTTTGACAGGAGCGTGCCAGCGGAGCGTGCGTGAATAACGCGCAAATGGTGACCGCACTTGTCGGTCAACGTTCGGTCAAACAAGCTGTTTGGAAGAACAAATCCAGGTTACGCTATAGTTCCACAAACAGAACAAAATTATCTCTATTCCCTAGCCATTGCACCAGCCGTCCTATCAGACCACTGTAATCTGCATTTACAAAATGTCAAGAGGAATAGAAAGAGGAACGCCGCTAACAAAATAAGTACCATTAGGCCTAGGACTGACTGAGCCACTTAACCTGTAGGGAGCAAGCAGATGGTTTTCGTTGCACACATCCCTTCAACCGAAAACTACCTCCTGGGCATTTCAACACAGTCGTCTGGACACTAATATTTTTAAGAAACTCACTATTACGGCTGTTTCCAGTTTTAATTTACGCAACGTAAACCCAGCTGGAACAAACTCCACTCTGCCTCTCTCTCTCCTGCTCTTCTTCAGGCTCGCCAGTGACCTCGCAAACTCTAGCCGAAAGCTATACTCCATCCGATGCGCTGGTTGCCTATCTCTGTTAAGAAGCTGCCATCCGGATCTGGCGCTCCAGCACCGAGCCGCGTGATCTTAAGACAAAGAAAGTTACGTAAATGACTGCCCCGGGTGCCTCATCTCAGATGAACCATTACGATTGGCTAAAACAGTTACTAACACTACTGAAATGCCGCGCAAAACCCAAACCTCCAGACCTCTACCGCCGCAGAACACCATGATCTCCGATATTAAACAAGGACAACACACGGGTCATTCATGGCAAGTCTATTTTAGGATTGATTGTTATTCTTCACACACGCACCCGTTTTATTCCCGCCATACATCACAGTCCGCTCCCAGCAAGCATAAGTCTAGTGACCATTCCTGTGAATTCCATTGCCTCTCCGTCCACAATTCGTCATGTAAATTCGTCCCGTAAATAGTTTCACGCAATCTTGAAGGTTACCCGCTGTTTCGCCTTCAGCACTATTTTGACCCTTGAATGTTGTTAATTACGATTCTCAACCCAGCCCAGTTGTTATCAATTGTAGTCTTGAACCATCTTCATCCCGATAGCACATCCATATTGATCTTCATCCTTGCCAAATAACCCTATTTATTTTTGAGGAACCCGGGCAGATGACGACGCCAACCATTGCTTCCCAGCCATATTTTGCGCCCGCGATACGCACCTTCGATGCGTTTAAACGTGGATTAACTCGCAGTGCGCGACTCATAAACAGCCCCAGAAATTTATGGCGAAGGACTATCTAGCATTAATTCTAAAGCTCAAAACCTCGTTTTTAGCTTATGACATTGACGGTTATGTTCATAAGACCACGAACACACTACAACTTAACACCTCGATTTTTGTTTTCCGTGTATCCACTTTGTGTAAATTTGATGTTGCATTGCGCATGCCTCTCGGATGTTGAGAAATATACAATTTATTTTACGATACGTTGAAACTCAATCGCCACGATGGCACAAACACTTAGACCCTTTTTTCGCATGCCGCCGCCGTTGTCCACTGCAAATATATCCCCCAATTTCTATATGGACTACCGCGGCTACCGGTACACAAGGAGCTGCCATCAGTTAGGCCCACAAACGCAAACAAAAGGAGCAAAGAGACCCGTTCTTTCTTTAACCGCTGGCCCTTTACAGCGTCCCCTTAGATATAATATTCAATGCATGCCATATCAATTGTCATTCTCCTACTCACTGTTGAGTACTTTTGTCTTCAAACAACGGCTTGACACAACTCTTCATCAATGTTCTCCACCCGCATTTCCAAAAGGCATTTACCTGTTTACTTGGCTCCAGAATTCGCAGTAAAGCGTTCGGCGTCCTTTTTCATTCCCAATTTAGTACTGGGTATCTGCCAGCCATCAGTACTGTTTTTTCCAGCCGTTTTGGTCCGTTTCTATAAATTTTACCTTTCACTTATGACCTTTGAATGCTTTCTTCACGTCAGATTAACATTCATGCCCATTTATAGACCTCAAATCTGACTACTGCGGACATCTCGAAAACCGCCGCCATCTCACATTGAACCTTTGCGCCTGTGGATACCTCATTGGTGCGTATAGGCGCCTTGTTCCTCTTAGAATGCCATTTTGGCCATTTCTCCCCATTTTGCATCAACTGCATATTTAATTGTGTCTTGCGACTGGTAATGCCCGTGCAACATTTGATCACGCAACCAGGCATGCCTTTCGAACTATTTGCGAAATATGCCAGTATAAGTATATAGATGTCAGCGCCTTGAAAATCTTGCTATTTAAAATGATTTATGAATGCTTCCCGTGGTAAGGATATCTGATACGGCTGTTGGAAAGCAGACCGAGTGTCGCATGCATGTCACTAAGATATTATAATATAGTGTAACGAAAACTGAAGGAATGTTTCCTACCCTCGAGAGTGGGAAGAGGACTCGATCCCATTCTCGTTTCGCTGAATGCGGGACACCCGCATGAAACGAAAAAGGAAATGGACAAGAAAGCTGGAACTGGTTTACGCTAAGTCATACGCATACTGCTAAAGTAAATGTGAATGCTCGATTGACCGTTTGAAGTCATCAATTTTCTGTGCAACTGAACTGGGCACCGGTCGGCGGTGAAGCTGTCGGTTTTCATGTGCAAATACAAGCGAGGGCCTCTGGAGTATAGCCCGTGCGTGTGACAGCCCCGTCCGTTTGGCGGTCAAACAGTCGGCGATTGGGAGTCATGAGTGTGACTCACACAAAGGCTGCAAGTGTGGGTAATGAAAGGCCGGAGTCACAGTTCAGGACTCTGAAGGTAAACGTGGTGGCTTTCACTGAGACATGGTTGCAACCGGTGAGGGGGACGATAAATTAATGGCACAGGAATACTCATTCCTTAGAACGGGTAAAGGAGATGGAATAATGAGAGCCGGACGTTGATCCCAGTGGCTGAAAAGTGCGGTGCACAAAAGGTTCACATACTGGGTACCCCAAAATTACAGGCTTTGGGAGGCAACGTTGTAACTGATGGCTTCAGGATCTTGGTCGTAGATGTGTACCGAAGCACGGGGTGGACGACAGCGAAGGATGTGTTGTCGCCTCATTTCCTCTGTTGTTGCGGATCCACGGGTAAATTTCTTATACTAGGGATTTTAACGCTCTGAGATTGACTTGGTTTACGAAACGGTCCCGGAAGGAACTTTTGGGCATGAGCTCCTGGAGTCCGGGCGCACAAGGGGTATGGCTCAACAAGCCACCAAGCGAATTTATTGGGACTCTGCCAAGTATCTTCAGTTCTTGACTCGGTGCTAACCGGAACATGAAACGATATAAAGGGTCTTGAGTTAGAAGAACCAATAAGTAGTAGAGACCAAGCCCTAATCCGCATGCAGGGACTTGTAGCCCGCGACAGATATGGCAGGAACTTCTAAGGAATGAATATAAGTAAACCGATAGACTTGGGTGGTTAGACACAGTCAGAGAGAGAATGAGATGGCAAATACGTGGATCATCAGTGGCAGACAATTAAGAGCAACCTGTTAGCAATAACAAGCTTATTTGCGCCACTTCACAGAATCAAACGAAAATGGCTACCGCCATGGTGGAGGAGTAGGATGACGACAGTCAAGAAGCGGAACCGCGGAGCTTTCATGAGATTTAAGGACTAGTTTGGCTACTGAGATCACCTGAGTTATTTCGTGAAGAGAAAGGGGATGTCACGTACCCAGCCCCGCTGCCGGACTACCTACGAGTACCGAGTCGCTTTGGGTCGCTAAAAGCGGCTCAGGCAGCTTTGCGAAAGGCCGTGGTTGGAGTGATAAATCACCAGGAAATCAGGTTGGCCGGCACCCAGGCGATAGAAGTCTATCTGCTGGAATTTTTCCAAGCATCATATAAGCAGAATCAGGGTACGCAGGCAAAAATACTAGGTTCCGTCATCCTTATGGTGGAGATGCCGGACGGGGCAATAACGGAGAAAGAAGCGGGGGCTTGCATGAAAAATAAATATTTCGAAAGCGGCGGTTTGCTTGGATCGACCCAGCGACAGTAAAGCCGCTGGCGGAGGTCCTGCAGAAACCTTGCACCCAGATCTTTAATCCATCGCCAGACAAAGAGCAGTATCCTGTGGACTGGCTGACGTCGACGGCCATGCCGGTGTGTAAAACTGAGAACAGAGAACTGTGGGAGCTACAGACTGGTGAGTCTGACATCCACTGTGTCGAAAACTCCGGCAAAGTTCCTTCTCGACAGTATAGTCGATCACCTGTATGTCTACAAGTTATTGATGGTGCACCAACATGATTTGTGGCAGACACATCCTTGTCTGACCAGAGTGATTAGCATCATGGACTAAGTAACGAGTAAGTGAA
>LUCM01010878.1:67885-79727 GCA_008360955.1 Fasciolopsis buskii | reverse complement strand
TGCATGATTTTCCACTTGAAATCTAAATGTAACACTCAAAGCTTTGACACGGCGTTCTATTGAACGCTTTTATATTGTAAACTGTAAGCCACATCAATTTCTTTCTTTCTTTTCTGATTAATTGCACCAAGCGGCCTGTCTACTCATTTTCTGTTTACCAGTCAGTCAGTCGCCCAGAAGCAACGCGGACACATAGACTGCTAGATATTCTTCCTTATCGTCATTACTTCTGCAGTTTCCGACCATCCCTCTCCTAGCGGTCGTCGGAATATAGCCGGTTTTTACGCTCTCTTATTGTTTACGTACTGCTAAAACGTTTTTTTGACGTAGATAGAACCTTCCTTCTCCATATAAATTGTCCAGTGTCCCATTTCTATCTGATTATTTATCTTCGAATAACCTTTGACGGCCACCATACTAGTGTTGGCGAGATCTCAAGTTTATATATAACGACTCCTTAGATTGACCCAAGACCCTCTCGCTCAGTTTCCGCCCTGCGATTGACAAAACTTTTAGCACCTTAGGCCGGAATCCTTCATAACACAACCATAACAGCCATAACGATCGTCCCCAAATTCGGTAAAAATGCGGTCTCTAGGCCTAAAAGTGCCAAGATCGAGTCAGCTAGACGCAACCGCATCCACATCACTCACAACGGCCGTTCGCCGGCCTCAAGCGTGTACTGTTAATGTCACATGACGTGTTCGTGGAGAATAACTAACAAAGTACGGAAATAAGAGCAAGTGGTTCATGAGAATAAAAACAAAATTTTGCTGATTAGAACCAATATTGCAAAAGCTGCTTCCTCTACCTACCTAACTAGAACGCCCGAAAACCCACTAATGCGAACATCTCGCTGGTGTCTGCCGGCTATCGACCTCAATATCATCAGAAATTGAGCAGAGAAACCTAAGATCGTCTAATGCTGTGTTTCAAATTGTCCCTAACCGCATTCCCATTAGACTCGTTCAAAAACACTTGATCTCTCTCTTGAATTTTTACGCAGAGATCAGCTCCAACTACGTAGTCCAGAAAAATTTGGCAAATTTATCTGACCAGGAAAAAGCTCTAAAGCTGATAAGCCTACTACAAAAACACCCTAGTTGACTTAAAAAAACTAAAAGAGGACTCACAGCGAGGAGCGGTGTAACGCAGTTGTGTATATTTGTATTGGAGGGAATGCAGAGAAGACCAGTGGAATGTCCCGTATAATGATGTCGTCATTCGTCATGGAAGTGGTGAAATAATCACTGAATAACTCTGACATCAGCAGAGGGTCATTTGCGCACGTGATCCTGAATATGACAGACTTGATGTGCGTGCTAGGTAGGGACTTGTTAGTTCTCAGTAGTTAAGCCAATGCTGCAGCCTTGTTGACAGAGTGTAACAATTGAAGTTGCTTTTTCTTTTGATGAGAATCGAAAAGTGTCGTGATATGCCCAGACAGACGGTTCAGTTGCAATATCGGAGCAAATTCTTTGCTTTTTGAACCTTGTTTGGATTAAGGAATACCTTTTTCGAGGCGTTCCAGGGTGCTCAACCTTTTGAGGATTGTTTCACACTGGGTTGGCGTGATTAGACCAAGGCACACACAGTTGCGTAAAATTGGTTAGTAGCCATTTGGGGATCCACCGATAGAAAGAAACTGTCCCAGTTTTGGCTAGCAATTATGGAGGAAAGTTGGCTCCATGTGGCTCTGTGGTATGGTTTGGTGGAAGCTGAGGAGAATATAGCGGACGTCGAAACTGAGAACTTGCAAACAATCTGGGAATGACCATACCCGAGTACTTTGTTGTCTATGGATGTGCGCACGTGTGTTACGCCAGTTTTGAAAATAAGATCGAGGATACTGTCGACCCTTGTGGGTAACGGAACATGCTATGCCCATCCACCCAGTCGCACACTGGAAATAAACCCAGAAAGGTACCTTGGGGAGGCGAAGGAAGACCAGCAAATACCTGGGGGGTTGAAGTCACCCATTACTAACTTATGAACTGGGGTATCAGCTGCCGCGTTAAGCGCATCATTTAGTGGTAAGACCTCTGACGGATGCGCACCAGGGGACGGTTGATGCAACTGATCAGTAAGTCGAGACGCCCGATAGCGACAGTCAGACAGATAGAACCTTCAGGTTTCTTGAAGTTAGGGTGGTTGCACAGTGAGGTCGAAACGGTGTCTATTTTGTGCATGGGAGAGCCTCCCACACGTTCATTTTTGCTGTCTTCCTTAAAAGCATTGTAACTGATTAAAGCAATGTCTCTGCCTGGTTTATCTTCGGTCAGCCATTTCTCAATGTTAAGAATAAAATCATATCTACGTGTATACACCAACAGGAGCAGCGCTCGTCCCTTATTAATTATTAAGTGAGCACTTAATAGCAGGAAAGAAAATGGATCGGTAGTAGAAGCACGTGAATTGAGAAAATGGAATTAAATATCATCCGAGCTTTAAGATCATATTTGGGTTGTGAAATCGTTGTTAGACGATCAAGGAAGAATGGATGTTGGTGGTAGGGCCTTTAGGAGACCATGTCCTTTTTGTGTTTGATTGATCGGCTAGGGTAAATTCCAAAACGTTTGGGGTATATTCGACCAGAAGTGTGAGTCTGTTGGGGGGTGAAGAGGTGTTGTATCGCTGTTGGACGGTACGATATGGCTGAAGGAAAAACCGGGTAGAATAAAATGTATTTTGACAGACTTTGAAACAAATCTGTAGGTGCCAGGATTTTGGAAGGTCTAAGCTGTAACTGATCGGAAGTTTCGAGATTTGGTCTAAGGTTCCATAAAGAGAGCAATTAATGTCTTTTCCCTTAGCTTTGTGATAGTCATCCCATCGAACCACTGTAACCCGCATCTGCGGATGTATCAAATATTAGGAGAAACACGTTACGAATAACGATCATTCTCCCTGGGATTGATTGGATCATGCATCCTTATAGACAGCAAACAAACGGAAAATTTTAAGCCTACGTCCCCGTCACCGAAAGAGTCCGTTTTTTCGCGCATTTAAAAACAACCGTTGGGACCCTGAAGTGCTCGCAAGAAACTGACTGTTACCATTTTGCATTTTTTGTTCACTGACAATTATAGTGGCTAAAGAAAATTCTACACTTTCCTCTCTCCCTTGTCGGCTCCCCTCCAGGATCTCCAGTGACCGCATTGCCTATGCACTGGCTAAGAGAAAGTGCAAGTGCAAAGCAGACCTTGTCGCCGAAAGCTCCACTCTATCATATGCACCGGTCACCTATCCCTGCTAGGAAGACGTTATCCAAATCGCCCCTGATGGAACATTACGAATGACCAAAGTACCGTTAATGATACCACCGGGATAACGTGAAGCCCCCCTCCCAACTTCCAAAACCCTACTGCCACCGATCATTGAAAACCCCGACGTCAGGTAGAACAACACGTAGGCCACTGATGGCAAGTGCATTTGAAGACTGATTTTACTTCTTGCACAAATTCGTTTTCCTCCCGTCACACCTTTCACTCCAGCCGCATGTGTTCGGCGGACTTTCTCATGAATTCAAGTGTTTCTGTAAAAAATTATATAAAATTTCATCCCTGAAATAATTTGGCACAACGTTGGATTTCTCCCTCTGCTTCTTCTGCAGGAGTATATCAACTTTTCGTTGTCGTCAACTGTCACCTTCCTATCTACCCCGTATGACGCATAGTCTGGTGTTGACTCATCTTCATTACGTTATCATATTAATATTGATCTTCATTTCACTTTTACTAATCTGTTCATCATATAACCCTCTCGACTTTAGGGAAAACCCGGCATATCGTGACGTCCGACTTCGCGCCTCGGCTAAAGTTTGAGCATGTAATGTATAATTTTGATAAACTGAAACATGAAATGACCCGCAGGCCACCACTAACATTTAGCCCGAGAAGGTCTTGTAAAATCCCGGAGAGCGACAGTCTAGCTATGATTTGAAACTGGGAAACTTGTCTAGCGTATGACGTTGCAGATTCTGACCGTCCTCTATTTATTCATGGCCGCACACACTTTGAAGTTTCTTGTCTGCTTCTTGTTTTCCGCATTTTCTCTGCTTCATCCTCGCAAACATTTTATCTTCCCCTGCGCATGCTCCTCAGAAATGGAGAAAGGCGCATTATTATTTTAATTATAACTTATTTCAACCTAGTTACTTAGTTCCAGTCTTTGGGTATCTTTGTCCTAGAAGCACAGGGAATTATCGAGACGATACCTATTTTTCATGAAGTTATGCAAACTTCGGCAGAGAAATGTTTCCCCTCCTAGATATTGGGAGATGGAGCTCAGATTAAAAGTTGCTTCGTTTTGCGTCGAATACTAGCGAGAATGAGTGGCCTGATATCTTCGGCTACACAAATGGAACCTCCCTTATGTATAGCTGCAACCGCTGCGCTTCTCCAATAGTTACTTACTACACCCCGGTCTGTTCTGGCCGGGATTAGCTTAGACGCTCACACAGCGACAATGCCCGCTAATGGCTTGGTGATGGCCGAGTGAGTATCGTTTGGCCCAACAGATTTGTTTATTCAAGCCTTCCATTTACTTACATATATCTCCCTCCCTTATCAAAAGATCCTCAACGATCTGCAGCAGGACATCCATCACTCAGAGCTCCGGGGCCCAATTCCTCAGCCTTACAGACACCGCGGACGCACCTGGTCAGGGCGTCTGCCCCAGTGATGTTCTGGCCTTCAAACTACAGCGGAACAACAACCCCAAACTGAGGCTTATGACTTCACGCATACAACATATTTTGGGCCGACATCTGACATGTATTTGGTCCGAGCCCTTTTCTGCCTTTGCACCTCTGGCCAGCTGCACTGTATCATGCTTCACCCTGCTGTTCTGTGGATTATATTTAGGCTCCTCGGTAAGGCGTACTTTTGTATAACCTCCGGCATGGATTTTGCTGCCTTATGGAATTTGTGGTGGCTAGTCTTCACCAAGGTGCTTTGTTCTGTTACATCTGCATTTTAATTGCCTGAATACTTCCTGTTGGGTATGCAGGGATTCCTTAATTGTTGTGAATGAAGAGCATTGAGCAATAAGTTAAACAAATCATCCAATAACAGTACGGAATGAGTTTAGATCGTTTGGTCCCTTTCCGCGGGGAATCAAAGTGTTGATAATTATATTGAGAATAATACACCAGATGGGAACTGAAAAGTTATCCGGAGTTATGTTGGCAACTGAACGGCAGGGTTTCTATGTGAGTGTTTTCGGAAGGTTTCAGTGCTAATGCGATGAGCGTGTTCGCCGGATTCATGTCGAACTCTATATTCAGGAAGATTTGTCTGCCCATGACATGTTGCCGTAAAAGATAACATAGGTGGCATCTTGTTCCCAACGGACTTGTAGTAGGGACCGTGAGTGGTCATTGGCGAACCACGCTGGTAAACGTTATCGTTCTGTTTCAATGCGGCCTTATAAGTAGGTCTTTTTGATTGAACTGGGCTGATGGTCGCTGTGCATTTAGACAGTTTGAAATAATGGAGGACACGGCAGTCTGCACGGTATACCAGCGGAGGGTTATGGCGAGTGAAGGGCACATGAACGGGTAATTAAAGGGACCAAAAAGTGTGGAAGTGAATGGGAAGACGGGTAGATATAACCTTAGTCCTGCCACGTATGCGAGTTGCACAGCGTTTTGTATGGTTTTTCCAAAGGTAAGCCCTTCCTTAGAATGGTTAGGATCATTTCATTTGTCCAGCAGTCACAGAGGGTTAATCTTAGGTATTGTCCACATTACACTAGTATATTAGGTTATTTTTTGCCCTCAGATAGAGCGGTAGGCAAATCAGAAAATAGGCAGAATGGCGGGGGAATTGTTGGGGCTTGGACCTTAGATAACCCGATGAATGCGATCGGGTCAAGAGGCAAGATACCCATTTGAGCCCCGGAGAATAAGAAGATTAATGGGGTGGGGTTGGAATCCGAGGGTTACGGCGATGGAGAGAACTTAAAAATGTAAAAATAAATCCGTCGGTTGCAGAACGTCCGGAGGAGGGAAACAGGGGAGTGAGGTTCGACATGAGCGACTCAAATCAATACTAGGATGGGACAGGGGCTGCCTCCGGTATAATTTACAGATAACAAAATTGATTAAGGACGAAATCGGAGGATTAGCCGACGGCTTGTTCAGAATTAACAGCACTGAAGAACCAATAGAATCCTTCAGTTTTGGATGTGTCATAGTAAGATTGCACCTGTGAAAGAAACAAGTAGCGAAGACAGTGTGAAGGAGTTTAAATGTGACGATATGAATACTGTTGTAATTTGAACTAGGGAATATGAACGCCGTTGCAGAGGTCCTGAACGTACCTACCCGGTGTGCATATGGGAGACAGAAGAGGAGAGGTAGAAACTAAAGGGTCCATAATTACATGCGGAGAGCCTAGTGCGCTAATATCCCACGAAGTCTAGGGCGTAGGAACCACTGTCATATGAGGCGGACATGGAAAATGTGAGGTTTCTTCTTTTGCAGGACTGGATCCAGGTTGCTGGAAGACAAACCAAGACTAAAGATGGCCTATTTCCTTTGCAGTCGATTTCAGTTTCTAGTATTTTTCCTAACGGAGGACTGCTTGAGCTTAGGAGGGAACGTCCCACAGCTCCTCAACCCGATCATGATTTTCCGTGCACTGGCGATTTTCTGCCACTAATGGGGTGGTCTGTTGTGTACACATTTGCAAGCCATGGCTTTGTTGCGGTTTCAACAAGGGTTTCACTAAAATAGCTAAGTAAATAGAAAGTAAGAATAAGCAAACACACGGAGAAGCACAACGGGTGTTGTGGTGCATGTGCCAAGGGTATGAGCGAAGCCATCACAGCCCGGTTGCCCTTCACTACTCGTGCAGTGCCTTTTAAGTAGGTCATGCAAAGGAAAAACAACTTAAAAGAAAGTGGTGGATTTGTTTTCATTCTAGGATCAAAAGAATGGGGGACGTAAAGACAAATGGGACCAAATAAATATCATGGGAGAGAAAATGGTGAAAGAAAGAAAGCAAGCACTCAATTGATGGAAGTTTTGGGGACAGTTTAATTGCGCTGGTTCTTTAAAAGTAGAAAGTGTGACTGGCTGAGGACGTTAAGAAGAAAATAGACAGAAAATTGCTTTAACTTACGCGAGACGGCAATCTTCGACCTATGTCCAATGCCACGTTGCTACTGCATTTGCTGCTACCTGGTCCAGGTTTTTCTCATGCGGATTGTGGGGTAAAGGAAAAGTTCAGCTTAGTTTTTAGAAATCGATGGCCGACTCAAAAAGATGCTCTTGCAAGGTATGGGTTTTATTTAGTTGAAGGACTTGCTTGAAGCTTGTATAAATATTGAGGGCAGCCTTCAAATTGGATTGGTTGTGTATGCAGCTAATGTTAGCGGCAGGTTTGTTCCAAAGTTTGGAACAAAAAGCAAAAAGAACCTTGACCTTAAAGAGGATTTGGTAGTTTCCGCATGGATGGTTTGAGACCTTTTCAACTTAGGTAAGTGAAGGTAATTCGCTTTGGTTTTGTAGAATTATTTTATGAGTATTTTCTTTTTATACGATAGAGCATAAGTTGATATTTTAAATGCATTTCCCTTATAAAAACGTAGCCAAGTGATGGCTGAGTTTAGGCCAAATGAAGATGGGATACTTAACTTTTCCGGGTTTAGTTCTTCATTCACGAACTTTGACACGTGCGAAGTGATAACCGAATAAAGCAGACGTAAAAGTTTTATGGTAGGGGACTGACAGGCCTCGTTCCCCTATCTTTGAGAAATGCACTACTAATTTGGTTCAGACTGACGGGGACCTGGGTAAGAAATGCATCCTAACCAATTAAACAACCTCCTCCTGGAGACCAATCAGGATTGTTATTGTGCTTAAAAAGAAATCATTTAACTTCCTCCCAATTTATAAACTTTTTCTTGGGTGCAATTAGAATCAAGCCATGCATTGATATCCCTGATAGTTTGCACCTTCGTTTGCGAGTTTCAGTGGCCTCAGACAGTTTGGTTCGGTTATTGCAACCATTGACTTTGTACGGATACCCCTCGTTTTGGTTGCTACCCCCACGCAACCTATGAGCAACAGGGTAATAAACACCAAATAGTGCAGGATCAGCTGCTACACTGCCTACCCAAAAAGTATTTTTAACAGCGCTCTTTGGTTTCTTACGGCATTCAACTATAATCGAACACACAAACATCACCGGCTTGGTTAAGCACATAACCAGTTAAGTTGATTACTATGGCGGTACATTTGCATTTTGTTGAGTGCTTTTCCTGCCATCTACAAAGTTGGGAGCAGATAATCACTAACTGCCAAGCGTCGCATCTTAGACGCAATGGAAGCCTTGTTTCAGTTTTTGCAACACTTCTCCGGGCGTTTAGAAACCTTTCGAGACGTTTAAACTCCTCTGGCTCACTTGTCATCCTTCAAAACGTTGTTCATCTGGGACGGAGAGGGCAACATCTGGCAGAGAAGAACATACTTAGGTCAGTGGAGAAGTAATGCCTATTCGCCAGGTTATGTGAAAAAGCCGATTACTTTTCGATAGCCGTAGCCAAAGTGGCTCACGTTTTAAGACTGAAAAGCATTCTTTATAATTCAGAGTCGTGGGGAGACCCATAATTTGCTCGGTGAAGCGTTTCTAAATACTTTCAGTGGTATTCTTTTCAGACTTTGACATGCCGAATGACAAAAAATTGTCATACTCAAGAAGTAAGCGAGTGTGTGTCTTGTAAATGCTGAGGATGTGATCAGGGAATTTCATTGTACGAAAGATCAAACTTATGTCTTGTCAAACTTTATCCGACTGAATGACTAATTCCTCTAAGAAATTTAGAGGGGCTGAGAGGTTGACCAAGGTCAAGAATTGTGGACCTATATGCGATAGGCGATCCGCGTAGCAAAATTTATCCCTTGGGTAGTGTGCACCTATATATGAATATTCTGCTCTTGTCGGTAGAAAAGTTCATCCTTCAAGAGAAACATCATTCGTCCCAAGCAGATAAATCAGCCCAAATTTATCTGACCTCAGCACTAATTTCATTGGGCCTGAGAGAGTTATCCATATTCAAGTCATCAGCAAACAGGTAGGAGATATCGTGAGATAGTGCGTCACTAATATCCACGGGGAATGACAGGGTACTAAATACGCCGCCCTGTATGACGCCACTAGTGACAGGTCTGAGATAAGAGCCAGTGCCGTCAATGGAGGCTACCTGTAATTTTTGGTTTAGGTAAGGCGGGAGCCAGGATAGAAGGCGATCGGTGATTCTGTAGAAGCTGCCTTCAGATATAAGGCATGGAGGAGGGAAACGGTTAAATGCCTTAAATATACCGAGGTAGATGACTTCAAAAGCCACACCCCGATTCTCCAGGTTGAATAGCAAGTTATGGATGTTAAACGGGTTGAGCACTAACAGGATTGGAGGAGTCCGTGATGCTTGGAGCTAAGGAGATGGGAGGCTAGGAAGTAGTCAGCGATGGGACTTTGTATCACCTTTTCCATCACCAAAGAGATAGCACGCTTATGGTTAAGAGGACGATTATTAGACGAATCATGCAAAAGGTTTTCCTATGGAGGAGAATTATCAAAGAATGCTTCCACTGAATCGAAAATAAACCAGAGTTCATTGAAAGTTCATCGAAAGAGTAGCAGGGACGTTGATTGGCATACCTCGAACTCGAGGTGACAGTGTATTGCAGCGGGAATGGAATTCTTTGGAATGTTGAGGGAAGTCACCGCCGTAAAGGAAAAGTCTCAGCACAAGACTCGGATGCAAGTGGGTGATCTTTTTACATTGTTCAACGCGACATCGGGCTTAATCCCCGATTGGCCTCAGAAAATAATGGACGGTCGTTTAGTATTCTTCTCACTTCTGTTACCGCTAAACTTAACATCTCGTCACACGTTGATAGCATTTTATCAGTGTCAGCATTATCCTTCGAAAGGATCTGATCACACTCTTCCATACCCGAACGCGACGATTGCCATACCAGGGATAAACTGCTAATGAATGCAGATCGTCGCGGCTTTAGCTATAGATAGATAGATTCGATTGCAGCATTAACATGAGGCAACTCTATGTTTGCTGCGGTCCTTCTGGAGTCATGGCTTGGATGGGTACACCTCCAAACGGCCGGAAACCCGCCATTATCAGCGGCAGACCAGGGAAGATCTGGACTCTGAGCAATAGGTTTCACGAAGGGTACCTGCTGGGCTTAGGTATAATGGACAATGGCATACCAAGGACGATTAACCATATACTGGCTCAGGATGGTCGCTGAGCTCGTCCACGGGGCAAATTTTTCGCACGATTCTAGACTTTCTGGGCCGTTGATCCATGGTTTCATTGGAAAGAAGGTCGCCACTCCTCGAGGGCAGAGTTCGGCTAGATTTTTGGCTGAATTCATCTGCCTCAACGTCTTGACCTTTGTTCTATCGTACTTATTGGTGGGCACGTTTCCTGTTAATTACTGAAGCCACTATTTACATTGTCGATGCAGCGTATAACGATGAACGAATCCGTCTAAATTAATAACTCACAGTGGATGGAATTGACATATCGTGCAGATTGCCCGCCAAAACACCGGCTTTTAAATCCAGGCAGGGAGTCGTTACTGATTTCATGCTTGCAAATGGAACCTTAATGAGCAATATCCTAATGTTACAACTACAGTCCCATTATTGGGCTGTCCATGCGCTTTGGTGACGTACCCTACTTCCTGTGTGCCTGAAGACACGTGCAAATTTTCTTTCTGTATCTTTTGATAGCACGCATTAGGCAAATTTTATCCTCCCAAGTCTCCTACGAGTAGTCAGAGCCTCATTATACAACAAATCATCACCGTGGCCAATGGATCATCCCAACCAGTTTTCTTTCTGCGCACTGGTTGCAGCAACAAATTTCCGAGGAGCAACCCTAGGAAAGTGATTCCAAGGACAGAGTGCAGTCTGGAAGGAGATTATGGGTTTCCCCTTGGCTCAACTGCCTCCACGAAACGGTCAGTTCTAAGTAGAACTTATTAGCCCCAGGATTGTACTGAAAGCGCGTTCCATTGTTGTGAGCGGTGCATGAAAGCTACAGGTTTTCTGTTTGCCAGGATGGCTTCTATGACCGGATAGCGCTGAACTTTTATTTACCTAGCAGAACGTTGCCCTTTTTGGCAGCTCCTTAGAACACATCACGTGATCTCTGGATGTTTCCTCCTAATCGAAAGGACTAAGGTAGCCGTAAACAGAAAAACGGCTAGCAAAGCTGTATACTGAGATACATTTTATTTTACCCTTCGTGTGTTGTTTGCATTTCCCGCAATGCGAATTTCGTGTGAAAGATCGAGGACTTTTTTGCCAAATGACCGGCATATCATACTGCAATCCGCCATCGTGTGACTATATCGTTCTTAGCCTGCCAGAAGAAACGTGCCCGATTTATAACTTCTTCCACAAACATCACTTTCGTGAAAATTATCCTTATGTCAAGGGATACTGCAAGCTATCGGCTCAAACGCGACGAGGAGACTCAATCAATGATGTAGCCTAGTGATGCCTTTGCAACAGCCAAACGGTCAGCGGCATTCAGTGATATAGTAATACAGAGTATATCTCTCGACGTCCGAGAGGCAAGCTCAAGGCAGGGTCAAGTTTATATGACGATGGCATAGTGGACATACAGAAAACAAAACCAGACATAAAGATGCAACGTATCTCTGCTCCCATGAGCAAAAAATGCAATATGATGGTGGACGTTGCCATATGACCGAGTTCCTCAAAAATCATGAGGGTACATGGTGAAGATGAGGGTGAACATGGATGTGATAACGGGATGGAGATGAGCCAAAACCAGGCTG
>LUCM01010878.1:50814-67860 GCA_008360955.1 Fasciolopsis buskii | reverse complement strand
AGGAAATCATATAAGGAGCGGAGAGAATGGTAATTAACAACATTCAAGAGTAAAAATACTGCTTAAAATGAAACAGCGAGAAACATTCAACGTTGCATGAAACCATTTACGGGACCAAAATCTGCGAAGGGTTTTAGACAGGGAGACAATGGAAACCCACAAGAATGATCACTGGGAGCGGACTGTGACGTGTGGCGGAGAGTAAAAGGGGACGTGTAAGAATTACAATCAACCCTTAAATACACTTGCCATGAATGAATTTTGTGCTGCTCTTGGTTTAGTATCGAAGATTATGGTGTTCTTTGGTGGCAGGGGTTCGGAATGTTGGTAAGGATGGCGCTGGGCAGTCAGTAGTGTAGTAACCTTATTTCGCCAGTCTTGGATGGCCTCATGCTTGAAATGAAGTGAGGCACCCGGGGTGGTTATTGGCGTGACTTGATTTGTCTTAGGGTTGAGCGGCTTGTTACTGCGTAGCCATTCAGATCCGAGTGAAGCGCTTAGCCTAACAGGTGGGGCATACCAGCGCAGACGTGGAGTGAGCTTTCGGGCGAGGACGTTTCCTGCATCTGTGGTCCTGGCGAGAGCCGGGGAAGAGCCGGAGAGGACAGAGGGGCAGTCTGGAATTGATTTCCAGTTCGGGTTGATAAGGCGAGTAAAAAAATGAGAACATTGATAAAAGTCATTTTCTTACGAAAATACTACAAGGCGACTTTCTCGGTAAGCAAACGCTTTAAACTCTCTTTTACTCCTGTTTTTGCTGGCATGGGCCAGCCAGTCCTAAGGCCGGCTCGCGGTCTTTATTCGCAGCGTGTTTCTCTCTTGTCATTCGTTGATATTTCTCGGAGCGATGCAAACTCCTTACACGTGTACTAGTCTCGCCCTCTCAATACATACTCTACTTGTGTGAGAGTCTTCTGATCGCGGGTCTATGCCACACTGTTAATCGACGGAGCAGCGACTATAACTGGTCATTGATGACCTCTACCGTCGATTTTTACCTATTTCCAATCGGGCCACACAAAGGCATAACGGAATGAATTGCAGATGGCAGCGTGGACTCGATGCTAGAACAGGGGTGCCACAGAGGAATTCATCAGCAAGACGAGAGAGCGAACATTTGGCGGGAATAGTTTACGGAGCCGCTGATTTTGTGCGTTGCAACAGGACCGACAGCAATTTGTGCCACGTAGTAGATTTAGTAAGCTTGCATGAATAAAAGGCAAAGCAAGAACGACGGCAGTTGTATGAGATGTCAGCACAACATGATCAGGGCTATGATAAGCGAATGTCAACACTGTATCCTAAGTATTATTGCACAAGACGCTGCGCCGGATTGAGGTAGTAGTTCTCGGTTCTGGGCACGATATGAAGGAACGTAGGGACTAGTTTTTAGATCCGGAACGGGAGGTTATCTAGCCACAGTGGGAGTCAAACAAAGCGGAGCCATGGAATACCGCAGGGTCAAAATATTATTTATCCTCTGGTGGGGTTGCGACATGCTGACTCTGACCTGCCGCATGGGCTTTCACAAAAAAGCTGACATGTAAGCTGCAAGGGCAGCCCTTGGTGGGACCAGCAGAACTAAGGAGACTAAATGATCTCCCGCTATACATTTCCAGTCCCCATGAGTGAATGCAACGTACTCGAACGTCTTGATGAATTTAGTAATTTTGGGAGACGTACGGAAAATATCCAAAGTCGCACCACCCCCCCCCCCCCCCCCTTAAGTCTACTGCATACGGATTATAGAGCCAGCAAGAGTGTCAGGAATAAATGTCCACCACCTGGTTACGGAGGGGCAGCGAACGTAGAATCCGCTAACGTAAGACAGCATCACTACACAACCGAATAGCTTTGTAGTTTAGAACAGGAATCATCAACAACTCAAGAGATCATATGATTTAGGGCGTGGTATCTCGCCACCACGTTTCAGTGGCTAAAATGATGTCATACTGGTGATCTTGTACAAAACGTCTCAGGGTGCTAATTTTTCTTAGGAGGGATCGTGCGTAAGGCCGAATAGCAGGTCTCACTTTGATGTGCAGCCAATGTGCTGAAGGTTAAGGCGGCGGTATAACAGTCGTGAGGGACTGGTTAGTGAATGTACAGCACGGAGCGAAGGTGTGTTTACAGTTGGCGTGATGGGCTTGGAGGGAACATTGTAGGGAACATTCCGAGCTTTCACAGTTTGGAAATTTGTGTGTAGACACTGCGAAGAGTTGGCGATTATTTGATTGATTATGGGATTGGACGATGCAGAATCCGGAGGGAGTTTCCTCGCCAAAAGTTTTTGAAGGCATATTGTTATTTGGTTGACTACGTTCGTAGTGCCACTTCGTCCTGGCCATCCCCGAGATATTTCGTAGGCAATCGAGCAATGCGCGAAGCTTTTCCGTTTATCCGGGGTTCACCAAGGCGAGGTCAAACAAATATCATGTTTCGTCTCCCAATGCGGAAAATTATCCAAGTCTCGCCTACCTTAGAGTTAAACAGTGCGCCATCATAATGGATTTCTGCTCCAACGACTCGGAAGTAGTCCTCCACTTTTGCACTGTCCCCATTCGCAAGAGGTCGTTTTTGGACGCATTGGAGCCATCATATCTCAGAATCATACATTTTCTCTGTCCTGGGAACCCCGGACTGTTCCTCCTGAGATTCGACTATTGTTTTCGATTAGCTGGTCTCTGAGTTCGAGGTTCATCTGAGATTAGACATTAGTGAATGTAATGGAGCCCATAATATAACTCCTGAGACTCGAGACCAGTGTGCTATCTGAGCTCCACTTCCGGAGGTCAGCTAGATTTCGTGCACCATATCGTGGTCAGCTCCAATCGCAGTAGCTCGACTACTATAATTACTTGCTTATCGCCTCACTATAATACTTTACTAGCGTATGCTATGTATTTCAAAACGCGTATAGATATATTTAGAGGTGAGAAGGCGTACAACTGAGTTAATACGTTTATCGTGACGTTTCGATCCAAACCTTAGGACACGTTGTCAAACGTGAATGAGGTGATCGATAAAACGTCCACCGTGATTCCGATTACGTTATTTACTCGTGTTTAACGCATCCTGCCTCAACTCTCACTGAAGACGAACACAGAGTACTGCCGCGCGTTTATTGGTGACCCACCATCACAGGTCAGAATTCAATTGAGCTCTATCGTTTATATAGTTTTGTTGGGTGGCCTTGATCGATGTGTGGACTAGCCAATCACAGAACGGGCTTTTGTGAATCTTTTCGCGGACATATAAAAATATTCAACCGCGCAATATTTAAAATAACGTCAATTTCGAAATATTGAGAAAAGGGCGGATTCTTTTAGAAAATTAATAGCGGGAATGAAATCTGCGGTTCCAAAAACCTTGGATTGGTCATCGACCATAACGGATTATTCATCGTTGATTTTTTTTTTTTTGCATTTTTAAAAGGTGATGATTGTTAATTTTGGCCCCTACTTTATTTTTCACCCCCTCGTTTTTTGATTGAAATGCGACATTTTTTGTACGCAGTACAATAAAACTCAATATATATATTAGAGGTTAGAACGCGTACACTGAGTAATAACGATTATTCTGACGTTTCGATCCAAACCTGGACTCGTTGTCAAACGTGAATGATATATATATATATATATATGCTTGTTTGGAATAACGACCTGCTATTACTTCGTAAAATGTTTTTTTTCTTTTTGTGATGTTTTGCGTGAAACCACTGCGCAGCTGAGCTATAACTGGTATTAACTAAAATTGGTTTTGCTGGACTTATCGATGGCCAGTGGACCAACGTTTCCGTTGTGACAAATCTTTGTGACCATTTCGACATCAATGGGTGTCGCATCAATGTGGTTGTTCGGAGATCGGGACTGTTTCACATTTTGCTGTTCAACCTATTCAACTTGTCGGAATAATACATTCTCGCTTTCCAAAAGCTAGGTTTGGTTTGGCGTTTTGGGACTGTTGTAGCACTTGATTTTCGGACACTTTCTTGATAATTGTAATTTGCAACGTATGTGAAACTTAAGTTCATTTATTATTCCCATTTCTTTTTCCAAAGCCGTATGTGAAGCTCTTATCTCGTGGGTTCATACCGGCCTGGACATTTCTGCCGCCTTGCGTCAATCTGACGGTGCATATATTTTGCGGCATCTGATGGCTGGCGTTAACTTGGCAGGTTTGGTTACAGGAACTACTAGTCGCCCGTTAGCTTGGTCCTTGCTTCACCCGGCCAGATCAGCTACAACAGGCTCGATTCTACCACAGTGGAGCTCATCTTCACTGGATATGCCTCAGGTATGCGTTAGATCAAAATGCAAATCAACCCTGAAAGGTCAGCCTCTGACGATGTCATTCACATTTTCTCCTGAATTAATCGATGCGCCATGTATTGGTTTTTATTGTGAATGATATGATGTTAATGATACAGCTTTGTTGGTAGATGTAATGCGCCAACGTTTTGACTGCCGTGGGCAAGAAAAACTTGTCTTGAGAATGATTACCCACGATAGTCGAAACGTTGGCGCATTACATCTACCAACAACGCTGTTATTAACATTATATCATTCACCATGAGAACCTAGCTATTCCCCAAAGAAATGTGTATGCGGTTGGATTGCGAACTACTTTTCAGTGGGCGGCTCGGATAATATGGCGTGTGAATAAACAATAGTATCTTTTTCGGACCGCCTGGAGGTTTTCATTAGGAGCGGTCTACCTTACTGAATGTAAATGGTGCATTGTAAGGACACAGACGATCGACCGGCAACGGATTGACTGCTTATCTTTAGAATATGCAGTGTCGCCGTTGACATTCGAACCAAGGTCCAACAATATGCTTTGCCGTAATATGGGGACGTTATATTTAATACCGTTCTCGCAAACTAGAGATAGTATGATCCCATTCGGCGTGGTCTTTCGTTTGTTGACTTTGCTCGGTGACAAATTAATATCCGAAAGTTTTTCCCTTAAAATTATGACATGCATGGTATCATACTGAACTGATACGAATTGAATTATTTCCCTATTTATTACTAGTCCTTTGTCTGTATGCGGTGTAGCCCTTTCAAAGGGTTATTCTTAGTTCTGTGTTACTACTATTTTCTTCTACGTTTCCTTGAAGTGACTTAAATTTGTGTCAAGCAAATTGATACTAAACCAATGCCGGAACACCCGGTTTTTCTCTCCAAAGTCGGGGCAACAAAGTAAGCCCAATAAGATGGCATCGAAACAAACCCATCCTAACCGCTGATTTCATCCAAATGCGACCTGTGGAGAATCTGGTTAATTGTGGGCATCAGCAGCAGTTACAACCATCTTGTTAAGTGCAACCTCCTCGTACGACCGAGGATGATTTTTCCCAGATCTTTCTCGCTAGCTGCTAGATTTCTTCGTTAAAAATTCTGGTTGTGAGCCATTTATTCCTAATGACTTCCCGCCCACTATCCCTTCGAAAATCTTGCCAACTGAACTTTTCTTCGAATTCAGATATTTTCAATGCAAAGTATTAGGCATACCTCGTGTATTTGGTTTGATTCAACGGTTTTAGGACTCTTTGGTTTGGTTCAGGTCATTTGTTGAATTGCTATTCTGTGGGCAAGTCGAGAGTTATCTGAGTCAAAAACAACGACTGGAACCGCCACAGTGAGCCCGAGTCTCTGGAGTAACATTCCATTTTCCGTCCACCAAACCTGACTGGGAAAGCATATCCGTCGGTCATAAGTAGGTACACTACCGCCCCGTAGCCATATTGTGAAGCGCCTAAAAAACGGTACAGCCAGTATCGTCTGTTTGGTATATATATATATATATATATATATATATATATATATAGTAAATAAAAAAGAACGTTTATAGACATCACATTTTCCCAACATTTGAGTTATACTGTGGTGAATTTGCATTGTTTTGCCTCATTGGCTCGATTTACTTCATGCCTGTGGCCTACTGCTTGTGATAAAAACTGGGCATCGGTTGAATTTCCGGTGTATGTGTTCACTGAGTAACCATACAGCATAAATCTTGTTGTTCTATTATTTTGTCGATTCTCACCGGGTAATAATCACTTCAAGGTCAAAGGTTGTTCGATGGTCACCTATTATATTAGTATGGCAAAGACCACGTAGGAGGCATTTGGTATTTTCTGAAGTATTACATTATTACCCAGCAGGAACGGTCATTGATTTCACGACAAATAAATTCATCTAATGACAGCACTCAAATCATGTATCACCGCAGTTATTGACAGCCCATTCTTCAAACAGTTTGTTGGTTAGTTGACATGCTCGTACGGGTTTTTTGTGCGATCGGTCTAATGGTGCAATCAAAGTGATATCGTCATTGTTCCCATCGTTGACCTGTGCATTGGACATGTAGTTTATCATTACATATCGTAGCCGCGAAACCCATTGTATTTTAAATAAAACTGTACGCCGTTTTTGACTCTCGAATTAATATTGAGGCTGATAACAGAAAAATCTAGATGTTGTTGAACCAAGAAGAACGCCGACAGGCTTCTCAAGAATAATAAACGAATTCACCGCCATGTCTCAAATTGTGTTTTTGACCCAACTTTGTGGGCTGCCTTTTAGTCAGTTTTGATTTACTGGGATCTTCTGCCTACTACTTCCTAGGTGCAACATCGTCTGCTTGATCTGCTAGAATCCCCTTTGGTTGCTACTCCTTTGCGTCTGGCCATTTGCCGTGCTTTGGATCAAACTGTCCGTTTATCTGCGGGATTGGATGCATTTCTTGGCCGTAAGTGTCCAGCTTTCAGTCGAGACGACATGGATCCTGATCTGTTCGAGAAATGGGAGTCTAAGCCGAATCTCGATCAGGAAACATCAGAATCAGGTTATTCTTTTGAGGATCAGGTTGAGGAACAAAAGTCGCCGAACGTATGTAAAAAAACTGAAGTGGAATATAAACCAGATGCGGACAATCATATGGGCCTGAAGAGTCCATTGGCGGATGATTACGGCCAAGCTGACAGGAAAAACCGAACGCCGTATCAGAGATTTTTGTTTATTGTTCGTTCGACCAAGGTTGGTACAATCGTTAACATTTCTTTAGCCTGTGGCTGCTATGCTTCTTATGCAGGCTTTTTAAGCGAAATCATTCACGGCTACTTAGAATAGATGTCAGTATCTTCCTTGGCATTGCTCCGTTTCTAAGTTTTCTTTATTTGACACAGTCGTTTCCTTGACATTCATTTACGATATCAAATAAGTTTTTACTCTTTGGTACTGGACACCGGGGTCAAACTGGGGTGTTTCATTGGTTGCTAGTTTTCAACCGATAATGGACTGTTGTTTAGCGTAAGGAGAAGTAGTCTTTTCTGAAATCGTTGGCCCACTCCGATAGGATAAACCGAATTAGATCGCGTTATGTTATGACTGGATGGCAAACCAAAAAACCCATATAATGAAAACCAGCCAATCAACGAGGCGACTTCAACCACGTCAGATTGGAAGTTAACTATCAAGACGTTCTAATCAGGCGTTGACCGGGAAAACCGATGATGTTCACTCCGGCGTGTATATGCATTCATTATTTTTATAAATACCTAATAAGACGAAGTTCTTGATGGCTTAACTTAATCGTTGTCGCCAGGGCCAGTAGAAGCGAGTGATTACCGATGAGCGGTAGAAACCATTGGCAATTGGCCATCAGATCTAGAAATGACCGGTGATTGTTTAAATAACCGTTGGCCAACATCTTCGTTTTGCGCCAAATGCAACCTACTGCGCCTTTCAAAATGGCCCACGAAATCGAATGACATTAAACTTCGATTTGGTTTCTTAAAGCGGAGAGCATTGAAATCATTCCAAAGCTGCGCAGTTCGATACAGGAAAACACAATTTGATGATAAATACTCTAAGTGAAGCTGGACCATCTGGGGCCTGTCAATACAGGCAGTTGTTTGATAAACCATAGTTATGTTTTGAACCAGTCGTATCTTTACTCTTCCATTTTACTTCTTTTCAACAGAATTCTCGAGTAATGCACGCATACCAACGATTCTTGAACAAGCTCCATGCTTACGAGATGTTAATGGAGTTTCACAAAATTGTTGAGACGTAGGTATTTTGATTAATTTTTATGTCTGCTCAAAGTGATCGCTTTTCATACCAGTTCTGATTGTTTCGTATGATCAGTTTCATAGAATGCCTGACCACGTATGTACGGTGAACCGGGCAAATATCGCGAAAACAGTAGGCAAAACAAATGCGTAATTAGGTCGGCTTTTTTCGAGCGACATTTCTTTGTGAGACCCTTTGAGCCTAGATATCTGATTTTCTCAAAAGAACGGTGTTCATTTTCGTGCTTTATCTGCTGGATGCTTCTTACCACGGTCTTATTAAACTTACTCTAATTTTCGACGTGAGGCTTATACGTTACAATCAAAAAATATTCCAAGAGGGAAATGTGTAGCGGAATTTTAATGTAAAAATCAACTGACGGTCTCTTCTTTGTTGCTTGCTGACCGGTTGAATTCAGTCACTGAGTTGTACACAATGACCTGAAGAATTTACGAAGTTTAGATTTAACGTGGCTAACTACAACCGCTTAACACTCTACTGGGACTCAGTTGGCTTAAAATGTCTAGTACCTCTAACATCAGAGGTCCGAATCCTTGATCTCCTTTTTTGGTGCTAGGCGGCATTTGGGTGTCTCCTGACTCGTTACCAATTCTGAAATGTGAAGCCATTATGTGATTCTATGGCATTCGACATACCAGCGACATGCTTCTTGCTCACCTGTTAGTACTGTGAACCCTACACGTTTTAGGCCATGCACCAACTACAGAATGCACACTTCAGTCATGGAATAAAAATGTTTCAGTAGGGTAGGTCTGCTTGCGGGTTGCGGACTGTTTCTCGCGGACACCACTTTTTGCCATAAAGGGCGATGTCGGCTCACCGAGTGCCCTCTTTCGCCTTCACAACGTGGGATTCAGAGCGATCACATTGCCATCGGTCGCTGACGGTGTAGATCAATTGAAGACTGTTGGTCATTCTGATCCACATATGTGGACTCGGGTCGTATTTTGGTAGATGCTCGCTTTTGCGTTCGCCTGGGTTATTGTTCCACCAACACGAAAATCGTTCCGCATGCATAGATAAACTTAAATGTTAATCGCCGATGTCGATTGCAGTGGGAGATTTCAACGAGGTTTTCTGCACGATCAATCTTCCGGGACTCCAGCGAACAGTGGGAACAGAACAAAGAGACCATGCATACAGCGATAGCCTCCATGCAGGATGACACTGTATGTGACTCTCAAAAACGGTGGATATCCTCGACTTCAGTCACTCTGTTGGATGCTTCGTGATCCGTAACCCAGATACCATTTTACTGAGACGCGTCGATCCCCGAGACATCGGTAGACGTGTTGCACGGCAAATGACCGCGGATAGTGGCGAATAGGGAAATACGGTGATAAGCAAAATGCTGCGCCTATCGCAATAAACGCAAGCTTTACGAACCAATTAAGAACATTGTCTCACGGAAGCCTAGAGTAAGCAAAGTGGTTGAGAAGTTCGGCGATACACTGATTCACCTTCACCAGCATCAGGTGGAGCGTTGAGCAGAGCACTCGCATAAACAGTGAGCCAATGTAAGTAGCTGTCAGCTCTCTATCCGAAATCGAGATCATCAAGGTGGTCGGTTTTCTGAAAAGACATAAGGCAGCTGGACCAGATGGACTGTCGCCATCCTTCTTCAAGGATAGTGGCATCGGAGTTAACGCAACTGCTCGAATTAATCTGGCCAAGAAGAGAGATTTCTGGGAACTGGTTTGAATCAGCGATTGTACCGGTTTAAGAAACGTGACTGATCCTAATGTGAAAACCACAGGGATTAGTTTGCATTGAAATGGCCCCAGTGTGTTTTCCTACGCCGATTATCTGTGCTTGAACATCGAGTCTGTCCCCTTTCCGATCGGGATTGTATTGGCCAAAATTTCACCTTGCGAGAAATCTTATTACAGAGGCACGTCTCAAGTAGACGAATGATTTCTATCTTTCTTGATCGGAAATCGGCGTTCAACTCATTCGATTATGCGGTCTTCTTCTTTGTCACCACGGTGATTTTGGAGATAGCGTTATCCGCATGTGAGAATGGCGGTACTGATATTTGATTAGACAGGAATGTCTGACTCAGAATGTGCGGACGACATGGTGCTACTGGCTGAAGGTTTGGTCAAGCTGCAAGTTTTTCTTGATCATCTGAACGATAGTATAGATATGTTTGAGGTACGTTTCGCACGTTCGAAGTCTAAATGCTTTTACAGAACCGGATTAGCTCAAAGCCAAACCTTATTTTTGCAGGGGAACATCTGATTGAGTCAAATAGATTTAGTTTTGTGGTTGTATTTCACCTGGTGGTCATATATTGGGGAAAAGTTTCTTCACGCATACGAAGGGCCCGAATGCTATTTGCTAATTTGAAGTCTCTTCTATCTCCAACCGAATCTCTTTGTCCGCTCTACTTACCCTTAGTGTCCCCATTGATAACACCCCCGAGACTCGCAAGTTTTCATTGTCAAGTAGTGTAGTAGGTGGTTTTCATTCTGCTTGCTTTGATTTTCTCAAGCCACGTCGGCCTCTGCATCTGGGTTCGTTCAATGTGCGCACTTTAATGCAGGCTGGCCAACAGGCGTGTTTGGCTCTGACAGTCGACTCACTTTCGATTGATGTCTGCTGTGTGAGTGAAACACGAATTCAGGATTCGAGTAGAGTAATTCAGCTAACTGCGCCGAACGTCACGTCAAGATATTTTCTTCGCACTTCAGGAGACGAAGCAGCTCAAGCTGTGGGTCAACGTGGTGTAGGAATAGTCTTGAGTGAGAAGGCTGAAGCAGCCCTTTTAGACTGGATCCCAATCAACAGTCGCTTGTGTGCCATGAGACTGCAGGGATCAGTCGGCGTCTGAAAGGGTAGTAGTGTTAAGCGTAGTTTATTTGTTATCTCAGCATACGCTCCAACAGACTGCAGCACCGACATGGAGAAAGACGAATTTTACGATAACCACGTTACGCTTGTTCGGAAGAGCAAACGCTCTGACATTGTAGTGGTAGCAGGTGACTTTAATGCACAAGTTGGCAAACTGAGTGCATCGGAGTCTTGTTTAGGTGGGCGATGCTTCTTGCCTGCACAGCGAACAGACAACGGAGAAAGACTTCTCCAATTCTGTGCAGATAATCATTTATTCCTATCCAGTACAAATTTCCGACACAGTTCGCATCGCAATGCAACACGGCGTTCTAACTCGACAGGTACTTTGAGTCAGATTGACCATATTGCAGTTAGCTACCGTTGGCGCGGTTCTGTCCAGAAATGTAGATCATACTGGACCACGTACGTCGAATCGGAACATGCGTTAGTTTTAATGCGATTTTTGCTGCAGCTGAATGACCATCGACGCAGGCCACAAATGCGATTGGCTGTCGAACGTTTGTCTGATTCGGCTGTTCGCAACAGCTACGAACAGAAACTGTCCGAGGAACTAAGAACTGCGACCAGTGGCAATGTAGACGCTCAGTGGGATCAAATCAAGCAGACGATGCATTTGGCAGCGAATTTCGCCTGCGGTCTCAGATCTAGTGTTCATCAAAATTACTGGATCTCTCAAGCGTCGCTAATTCTAATGGAGCAAAAACGCGAGCTGCCTGATTGCAAGGAAATGAATAATATGTGTCACTTGGTCCCCCAACGGAAGTGGAAGTGCAGTCGATGTAGAAATCGAACTGGGAAGCGAAGGGACGTTGTGTGACCTAGACTACGCAGATGACGTTCGAGTCTGCGGACCATGCACAACGGGCATTAGATAGACTCTTACGATCGGTCGCTCCGTTTGGCATGTGCTTTGCACCTTCAAAGTACGAATTGCTGTTGCAGGACTGGACGACCGCAGCGCCGAACTTGGTGCTGGGCGGAGAGAAACTAATGATTTTGGTCCTTTTCACCTACCTTGGTAGCTGCGTGTCGAACGATGATAGCTCGGGAGTGGAGGTAAACACACGTATATCCAAGGCTCGGGCAGCTTACGCTGGATTGAAGCACTTGTGGCGTCGGTCTGATATTTCACTGAAGTTGTAAGTTCATGTGTACTGGGCCTCATTGCGCTCAGTTCTTTTGTACGGTTGCGAGAAGTGGAGTATGCGTGTTGGAGATGTTCGTCGGTTGGAGGTTTTCGACAACCGATGTTTATGTAGTATGGCTAGGATTGGATGGAGTGACCGGGTGAGTAATATTGAGGTTAGGAATCTGATATTGGGTGCCACTTCTGAGAACAGCTTGTTTCATCGTATGAAACTTAGTAGACTACGCTGGTTGGGTCACGTGTTGCGTATGTCGAACACTTGTCTACCATATGGTGCCCTATTTTGTGTTCCTCCTAAGGAATGGAAGAAACCATGTGGTGGTCAACAGACGACGTGGCAACGTGGGATGATAAAATGTACAGCGAAGTTATGTGAATCAGGTGTCTCATGTCTTCGTGGTTAGGCTCCGGAAGACTCGTCAACTAGCTGGCTGGAGACACTGAAGGATATGGCAGTGAACCGTGAACAGTGGCGGTCGTGCTGTCATTTTCTGTCTAATCAGAATGATCGAAAAGTGGGTTTATACAGTTAGACTATTTTCCGTGTGTTGGCTGCAGCGGCGTCTTATCTTTTCCTGCCTGTGTAGGTGCACTCCCCGTTCCCGTTGGATGTTCACCCTTTCCATGGAAGTATGTGACCTTGGGGATAAGGCAGCGGCCAGTGAGGCTTGCCTTGTGTTTAACGATGATGATGATGGTGATCATGATGGCTTGAGTTCTTCATAGCGTTGGCATGTCATTCCGTTGCCTGTCAACGGTCAGGTGTTCGCGGGATCTTTAAACCTGATATTGCTCTACGACCCCGGATCAAAACCGTGGAGAGCAGATATGCGGAATTTTTTTGCATTTGATTGCCGCTGTCTGTGAGGTATCAGTTGAATGTGGCGGGGAAATTTCGTTACGCGGTGTTTGCTCGTTTGCCATTGGATCTTGGGGTTCTGTCTTTAGAACAAGCCGCGATTCAGAATGTTGTGAGATGCTTGTAAAATGTTTTGTGTACGCTGATATAGCGGCTCTCCCATTGTATAATATTCTTGAAAGCAGGTAATGGTTGGGAAATGGTTCGAGATGTGTCACTCGAGGACATAGTAAAAACGTACGATTGGTTGGTTCGTAACATTGGGTGGTGCGACTCAGTGCCGCAATCAATGGTGTTCTTGAATCTGGAAAGTTTTCTTTTCTGCGTTAAGGGCCAGTACGTTGTTTTCGATTCAGGCTTTCACAATTCCTATTTATCCTCCTCCTTTGAGCGGATAATGTTTTCTGGTATTAATCAGAAATGGATCACGTCCTTGTGAAATTGCCGATTGTGAAGGCCTGGCAGATTGACAAATTCTCAAAGCATGCAGCTTTCAGGAGCCTTAGGTAATCGTCGCATAATGATGCTCCCGAGGCACTTGAATTGGGTGCATGACAAAGTGATTGCTTTTTTGGTTCTAACACGAAGATCTGTCATTGTTCTTGTGAATCGGTATAACCTGCGATCCATAGCACTCCTTATAATCATTTTCCTTGTCCAGGCTAACCAAAGAGTTTTGCAATTTTCGTCGTTGCAGAGGGACGGAGACAACCCACTCGGTCTTTGTGCCAAAACGACGTGTTTTTCGGATAACCCTCATTCTTATTTGAGTGTTTTTATCTACTTGTAAAAGTTCACGTGCATACACTAATGGAAAACTCGCCACCTGCGCTGGTCCTTAGGCTACCTTCTCACAAACCAAACGCGACTCTTCTGAGAGCGAATCATTGAGCCGCCGAATTCTCTGATCTTCTCGCTCACAGTGGATTTTCTTGAACCAAGTAATCCGATGTCACTTCCCACGATAAACGTTTATGTTCGTCAGGAATAATTTGTTATCGGAATGAACCCGAATCAGGCGATCGTCGTCTTTGCTTCCATCGGCTTGAGGGGCAAATGGGCTTTCGATATACTTTTTTTCTCTCCTCAATTGATGCATTTAGGTGTTGAGATCAGCAGCAGCAGCGACCACTACGTCCGTTGAAGGATACTTCGAAGTAATAGGTTCAAGCAGAATTCGCCCTTAGCTTCAGGAATGTTGCGGCGGAAGAAAATCCACACCGATTTGGCAAACAGGCATTCATGTCTCTTCGATTGCTGTTGGCGCGCGGAGAACGGTGCAGCCAAGCTGCACGCTATCGACTGTTGTTTCGGATCCAGTCTAGTTTTGCCCTGTCGACTGTCGTGCTCACACTAGACTCAACGGCAGCACCATCGTGAACGCTTGAAACCGGATCATATTATCATCGTTCAGTCTTAAGCAGCAAGGCAAGCCTCTCTGACTGCTGCTTTTTTGCCAGTTACATGTTTCTGTAATGAAAGTGAATACGCAGGAGGAACAGAGGGTGGACCTACACACCCGGGAAGAGATAAGTATGTTGCTGTAGCTAACAGAAGGAACGCAGTCTAATTGTGCAAACGCACTTTTTCAATCATTGACTCGATAAAAAATAACTCGGTCGCTACTGTTCTAGATTCACTGCCATATCCTTCATTGTTTCCAACCCACTAGTTGATGTTTCTTTCGGACCCCAACTACGAAGACGTGAGGCGCCTAATTTACCTATGTTCGCTATACATTTACTCATCCCACATTGCTATGTCATCTGCTTCTTGCACTCCGCGAGAGGAACGCAAAATAAAACATGGTGAGTTAGATGTGTTTGCCATACTCAAAAGGTGAAACAACTAAGCTTCATACACCGAGATTATATGTTTCCAGAATCGTCAGCTGACTGCGCATTACTCACCTAGTCACCCATCCAACCTTAGCGATACTATTTCAACGTCGGTGGTCGGAAATCCCCAAGGCACCAACATTTCTGACGTGCATACCTCGTTTCTCACAACTATGCAAAAGGACTGAGCACACTGCTGCACAGTACACACGACCTTTAAAATCTCGCGGAATATCAGATCGACGCCACAAGTGCTTCAGTCCAGCGTAACGCGCTCGAGCAGTGTGTGGCGCTTTTCCAATGACTGGCGAAGGGTTTATAGTTGTCTACGCACGTGAGGTCTTGTATACGCATTTCAGAAACGCGGCTCACGTTTTCGTTAAAGATTTTGATACTTCTATCTGGAGCTGCTTGTCGCCCCGTTTTATTGATGTGCGTCCAATGTAATCAGTCACTTAAGGGTACAATTTGGGCCCGAACAGTGCGTCTATTTTCTTATCTTTCCAATAAGGCTTACTCTGTATTGTCCTATCGAGTCGGAGTCATTCATGGAGTTTCAAAGTTTCCTTTCAAGAAAGAACGGAGATTAGTAAGATTCCTAAAGGAAAGTTTTCGAGGGTATTTCGGCGAGTGACACTTCGCGGCTGCTTACAGCGCAGAAGGCGTTCTTTTTGGAAACCTCAGTCTTAGTCGTAGATTCAGTAAACTGGCTCACACGTAAGTGGGGCTTCAATCCATTACGGAAACGTGACCTAAGCACTAGTGAGGACGCTTTTCCACATCTGTCACGTAAAGTTTTGCTCTGAGTAGGCAAGACGGGCAAATAAATACGATTGAGGACAGAAGTCGGAGGTTGAATAAAATAGTCGGAAATCCGAGGAGTAATCCATTTATCACCACCAATGGTGGTTGATACAATGGGCATTGTGTGACGGTGGATGCAGTTTTTTAACTTTCCAGTTTGTGGAACACGGTTGGCGAATATTGCTAGGTAGTCCACTCGCTAAAGTTCTCGACCAGAGATTTGATTTTAATAGGAATCTATCTGTAGAACAGCCGTAAGTGGCAGGATGTTATCCCATCTTGTGTCGAACGATCTTTTAACTGATTTTAGCAATTGAGCTGCCAACCGCAAACTGAAGGACCAGAAGGCTGCCGAGTTAACGTTTTATGCATTGTTCTTGCAGGCACGATTGAATCTCCAGCTTAAGATAAGCCACTTCGCATATTTCTTAGGGTTATAGAGGTGATAACGATACCTATGTGTTCCACTATCTGCGTGCAAACAAAACGTGGCCAAATCTCTGTGCGGACCATGTGCCATCGAAATTATCCCAGATAAAGAAAGCGGGTCACATCGTAGACGAATTGCTTCCCGTTTTCTGAAACCGAAGTTAACCTAAATAGCCACATCCTGCGTGTTTGGTCAGATGTACTCTGTAAAACCGAATATCTATGTGGCTGGGCTGCGATGTGAGCTGATCCTCGGTATTCATAAGGTTTCTGATTAATTCAGATCCAATACACTGCGCATCTCAGGTTCCAAATTGCACAGTAACCGAGACATTCGGCTAGCAGACCTCCACTAGTGTACCGTGTGTCGGTAGAAGTTAGGGATTATATCCGTGCTTATTGGTGGGCCACGTGTCTTGTTACGGTGTGGTTACCGGACTCATGGCCCTGTGGAGAGAAAACACTTGTCAGGCTGAAACCCACCAAAACATGAAAATCGTTGCTCCTTCTCAGTGAGCATGACCACACCTAACTCATGATTGATCTCGTATATGACGGCCGATCCTTTATCTGAAGCCTTGTAACGCGTCAGATAGCATAAAGCTCTCGTCCACTTAATTGTTGTGCTGTCTGTCTGTTAACTTGTCGAAATGTACAAAACACCGAAACGTGTACTTTGTGGTAAACGGGTTATCCTCAGTAGGGCTTTGTGAGAGGGATGAAACTATTGCTCTGAAGCTCGAACGCCCACGCAGACATATGGATTAGTTCAGAAATTCTGTGGTTGTTAGCGTCATCCTAGATTTTTATGATATTAGACTTCACAATCAGCTCTCTTCTGGTTATTTGTCATAAACTTTGTTTACTATGTCGTTATTACTTTAGTTCTATCAGAAATTCCACATCCGATTATTGTCTTTTATATCTATCTATATCCATCTTTCTATCTGATCTACCTCACTGTGTATCGCTATAGCTTTGCAATATTTGTCTTATATATATATATATATA
>LUCM01010878.1:0-50625 GCA_008360955.1 Fasciolopsis buskii | reverse complement strand
ATATATATATATATATATATATATATATATATATATATATATATATATAGGTATAGATATATCCGACGTTATTTTGTTTTTATCAGCACAATGTGGCAATTTTTCTTCTCTAGCTTGTTTTATGTTCGGCTGTGGTTCCCTTTTTCACGCATTTCTGCTTTCTGTCTGCATGAACTTTATTTATCACTTTTCTTCAGTGCACAAACTCAAAAGTACTTGGCGGTTGATGCCGATATCCAGAAAGGTTTGATCATCGAGAATCAGTTGATTTATTACTTGAATCAGTTAGCGGATCTGTGGCAAAATGCCGATGAATTGATCGTGAGTCCTATGTGAAATCACCTCACACCGTTGAGTATTACTGCTTTTGAGCAAATAACGAGTGATTATATTTAACGTAATCCCGCAAACGCTTTTTTTTGATTCTGGTCTACAAAATGCACTGTAATTTCTTGTCGTTTAGCCTACTGAAAAGGTACAGTAGAATAAGCGATAATAAACTTAGATTTTTAACACGACGGAAGTTTTTTCATCGCCGTTTTTTTAGCACTTACTGAGTTATTCCATGGCTCACCGGTTAAATCGTTGCAGTTGACCGTTCGAAACTCGATGCAGATGTACCTATCATTGATACCGAATTAGAAGCCGTCGTGAAGCGCCTTTAGTCGGAACTACTTTTGATTGCTATCTTAAGGAGCTGCTCGTAATCTTGTAGAAAAAGCAGAAGACAATCCAGTGGCCGTTTCCATCTTCCGCATAGCTCCTTTAAACCTTTTCATGCGTATCGTGCAAAAAGTTTCCCCATTTTGAATAACATCTATTGTTAGCTACTTACTGCGAAATGGCTCGTAACGGACCCTGCCGAATACTGTCGTTGCACACGATCTTGAGAACCGTTGAACAAATTCATTTCATTTATTTATGTGAAAGCCTTTCCATGATTAACTTCATCCGTCGTTATCCTGTTTTACGGGTCACTGAAGTTTATCTATTCTCGGGTCACATAATTAGGCGATTCAGTTTAATCAAGGATCCCTTTGATTAGAGGTCCTCAATCGATCTTTCCTTTAGCCAGCTATGGCTGTGTATGGTTATGGTATAGACACAACTAGGCGGATTCAGTTTCCACTGTTTAATCTTCGGTTCCTTCAATTTCACCTACTATTTATTTTAATCAAAGCATCTTGTCATCGTTGTTTGTGTAGGTCATTTGTTCGCACTGTTTATACTTATTGCATCCTTGTTTCTATTTTTTTTGTTTTAGGCACATCCACGTGCAACTCTTCCGAGCCCAATGGTGCTAGATGCAAGTGAAAAACAATGTCACAGCGCCTATGCGGCTCTGTGTTCGCAGTTCGATTCTACGTAATTTTTTTTGCAATATGTAGCAAATGCATGTTTCTTCTTCGTTTTACAGTTTTTATTAAATGACTAGCAACATATAATCCGTTTGTCTCATACATCCTATATGGCATAATGGATAGTAAGTAAAACAACGGTCGCTTTCAGAAGTACGTCGAAAATCTCGACGTTTGACTGGAGTGCGACATTTATGTGCGCAAAACTCTATGCGGTACCATTTGTCGAGCTTCCGCTATAGGAAGACTAAGAAGCTTAACGCTTCTGAGTTGGTAGACTTGCATGACATCTCGTTGCTCTCCGTCTCTTACTCAGATCCCGCCTATGGCTTCACAAAGATGAAACATGAATCAGTGACCGCTCCCCGGTAATCCGCTCTACAGGTGGATTGAATCAGGTTAAATAACTGAGGCCTAAAAACCTGAGTGAAACGGCGTCCAGCTTGCGAAATCACTTGCTCCCGAATAGTGGCCAGTGCATAATTTGAAAAAGAGGTATGAAAACCGTTATCTATGAACCATCCCAAGTATGTCTAGTTAGTTTACTGATTGGAGGTCCACGAATTTCGTCAGCACAACGACAGGAGACTTCAGGCAAAATGGCCAAATGATGCAGTCGGTGGCATTGTCGTATGCGAAATGTCATTGCTCATCCGGTTTTTTCTTTCACCATTATTCGGTTTTAGAGGCAGAAGCCATGGTCCAAAGCTAAGCTCGTTGATGGTTACAAGTAACCACGCATCAAAAACGTAATTGGTGCGTTTTTACCTCTCGGAAATGTGGAAACGTCAATAAATCGCTCGATCGGACGCCGGTTTCAAACGCCAGACTTCTGTTGCTCGATATATAGCAATCTGGATCAATAACCTGGTTAGGCTGGAAACGCTAATTTGTATACTGATCCTAAGAATTCGGGGATTTAGGCACTCAGAAAACTGACTCTTGCTTTCGTAAAATCTGTTCACGCGAAAGTAACCTCAATGGATCTGAAAATTTGTGTTAGTCGTAGCTCAGGTTTTGGTTTTCAAAAGGTTCTGGTCGCTGAGCTTGGCATCTAGGTGGCAGAAGTTTCATCACCAGTCGAAGTGACATCGTCAGTCCAAGTGCCCTCGGGTTTCCCAGAGAGCAACAACAAATTAAGGCAAGTCATAATCCTCAACCACGCTCCGTGCAAGACCATTCAACGTTCTTTCAGATATGGAACACGAAGCACTGCACACTTAAGAAGGACAATAAAAATTTTCACGCCGGCTGATAAAGGATGAATGACGTCATCGTGGCCAAGACTGACTACATTAAGAAAGCAAAACAGCAATTTTAAGACAACCATTTACCGTCTCCTTGATAGTGAACCTACTGCAAAAGTTGAGAAAGAGGCCAATGAAACCCGAACGAAGTTACAAGACATGCGAGGGACCACCGAAGAGAAATGCTAGAAAATAAGAGCTATGGTCTCAAACACTGCACTGTACTACGGATTGCCAAAAACATTCAACCCGAATAAAATTTCATCGGATTTGTTCTTGTGTATACTTTTGATCGTCTTGAATTACTACGATTTCAGTCATTTGCTGCTGTTCAAAGGTATTGATCCGTAGCCACTTATCACAGCAAAGAAAGGGTTGTCTTATACACTACGGTGAACTGAGCACCGTGAACATTCTGGTAGAGATCTGAATAACACCGTTTCCATTCTATTTCTCCCAGTCACTTACTTGACGACGTTTGCTGGATTTTGTCGTTGCTGCTCAGTTCGGATTCTTTGATCCGATCGGATCTGCTTACGGAAACACTACTGAAGAGTGAAAAAGATACAGAAGAGATCAAACTAGATGCGAAGCAAAATCTGGTTCTTACGGATGCGGTATCTGGTTCCTTGTTGGATTTCCTTCGTTTGCTGATTGGCCACCCCACTGGTCTCGTGTATTTGGCCTCCCGTTCTGAGTCATGTGCTCGGTTGTTGGAATTGTGTCTCAATGGATCAGTTAAACATTTGGCTCCTTTTGACGCATTCGATCAGTTGCACGATCATGGTCCGGTGGATTTTTTCGTATTAGGGTTAGAACTTGCTTATAAACTGGAAGCTTTACGTTGTGTTGACGTCCTCGTCGCTTGGGCTCGGAAGAAGGGTGAGTTTTGAATATAATTTATTTTATATGGCTTTTTATGGCACATTTTCTGTACATTTGGTGATTTTGTCTGAATACACTGATATTATGGTGTAGCAGTTCTGAGGTAGTGATTATAAATGGAACGAAGGCCGTAATACTATTGGAGCCGAGTCTCGAAGTTCACTAAAATAAGATTCGGTCTTTCTGGTGACAAACGTTGTCATCATCGTGATTATCATCATCATTAATCGTGATTCGTTGGTTGGGTCATGTGTTGTGCGTAGGGAACACACGTTTTCCGTATCATGCTGCAATTTCCATTCCTCCCTCGGTGTAGGAGTAGCTATTTAGCGGTTTATAGATGACGTAGCAACGTGGGAGAAAATAAACAGCGGACCAGAGTACATCCTCCTTTATTGTGGTCTGAAAGGTCTCTTAGCCAGTTGCCTTAAGACATTGAAGGATGTGGCAGCTAACCGTGAGCAATGATGATCGTATTTTTTACTTTCGTTGAATCGGAATGGTTGGAAAAAATGCACGTTTGCACATTTAGGTTGTTTATTTCTTGTGTTGGCTGCTACGATGTTCTTTTCTTCTCGCACCCCAGTAGCTTCAATCTTCTTCCGTCTTATACATTCACTTTTTCCATTGCAATAAATTAACAGTTTGAGAAAGGTAGCGGTTAATGGGATTTGCCATACTGTTTACCACTCGAGGATAAGAATCTCGACGACTCTGGTTGAGTTGCTCTGTAATTAGGAACAGTGATCAGTGAGATACCAATGCCTGTTTGCTAGATCGGTATGGGTTCTCTCCCGCCATAGCATTCCTGAAGCTAAGGGTGAATTCTGCTTGAACCTATTACTTCGAAGTATCCTTCAACGGACGTAGTGGTCGCTGCTGCTGCTGATCTCAACACCCAAATGCATCAATTGAGGAGAGAAAAAAAGTATATCGAAAGCCCATTCGCCCCTCAAGCCGATGGAAGCAAAAACGACGATCGCCTGATTCGGGTTCATTCCGATAACAAATTATTCCTGACGAACATAAACGTTTATCGTGGGAAGTGACATCGGATTACTTGGTGCCCTCATTCATGTTCACATCGTAAGACTCAGATTGACCACATTGTCACTGGTCGATCTTTTGAGTCTTTGATCTTTGCCTGAAAGGTGTCCTCCACTGCTGTCCCATCTCGGTTCGCTGGTCAGAGTTCAGCGCCCATCCATGCTGCTTATGCGTTTACATTGCTTTTTGGCTGTTGCCTGAAATAACCATCATTTCAATTTCTTCGGCTCTTGATCCCGGCGGTTTCCCCTATCTTTATAGTGGTAATTTGATTTTCTATATACGATAGTATCCACTGCAAATGTTTAGCCGTTCGAAAACTTGTAGTTTCGCCTGATTCTGCTATCGAAGGATCTGTTGTTTACTGTGTGCAGTTGATCCCGGACCTCAGTTGAAGGATGGAGTAAATGTGATCGCCACGCGAAATTGCCATTAAAACCAGTGCATGTCCTATCTCTGCCTAGTTGGATCAGTTGGGCCTAGGTTCAGATTGAACCCCGTCGGCCGTAGCTAACCGGGATACGATCTATCTGATTCACTATACTTGTGGAATTTGAGCTCCATGTCACTGTGCGACGAGAACTGTATCGGAATATCACGTTAGACAGGAATTGCTGATTATCCGCACAATCTTGGGATGCCTATCGCCGTTATCTATACGCTGAGTGGGTAAGACGATACGCTTGTGTCAACATGTTTTTTATTCAATAAATTCTCCGGCTTGTACGGTAAAATATTCTGCTGGCCCTGCCATATTCGATCCTTTGGTCTTCGGGAACGAGAGTGGCAAGCTCGTCACGAAACCCTGCCTCTCGCACGTCAATCCTGTCATCTGTTGGATTATAGACCGAGATGAGAAGTCAGTGTCGCTCAACACAGTTGTCGTGTCGAACTCCATCTGACCGCTGTTTTCCGGCACGTAATCTGTTGACCGGGATCCACTTTAAAAGAATCGCTTATCTGTTTTCAGTCAGTACTGTTACCATACCACGCTGATTCGCTGTTCGAGGTGCCTTGATGTGCACAGGAAATATCGTGATGAAATTCCAGGATCTCTTGAGTGAATCACACTCTTCCAGTGCTGGATTTGCGTTTCACTAATACAGCAGACATCATTTGCCAGCGAGTTCTTTGTGAGCGCTGAACATGCCTGTTGATCAATCTGCATGAGAATATACTCGTTAAATGAATAGAGTCAGAGGCTGACGAGAGCTGAGCAAGTGTTAGCTGCGAAGTTGGAAATCGTTGCTAACTTTGTATATCCTCTATCTTTTACTTCCTCTATTAATGAAACAGCAATGTACATCAACTTTCGGGAAGGCGGCCGCGGCCAACAGAGGGCTGCCAAGTGGGGAAGTTGACAGGCGGTGGGAGGATTCGAACCCGCAACCTTCACGTCCAAACGGCCTTATCCGTTTGGCCACCGCCGGCCAGTATAGAACTGAATCGCTTCGGGTATCAGGCATATTGTTAAAGGGAGTGCTATTTGTAGCTAGGGGTATATATTATATATATATATCCATTACACCAGCTCGAAAATGAACATGTTGTCCACACAACGGCATTTAAAGTCATATCAAGTTGGAGCGCAAAAGGGAAGCGCTAAATGGCAGCAGGACAAGTATTTTTTGTTTCCGATTCTGGACCATCTCTGTCACCGTCTCCAGTCAAAGAAAGTATTCATCTCTTGAGTTTGCTGGCACACCTGACCCAGTGCGACATTTCGTGGCTTCGTGCCACTCCAAGTTACATGGTCACCGTTACTGCTTGCCTACCGTGTAGTAGTGGGTCCTAGTAGCAATGGGGCATGCGATTTCTACTGTACGCATGCGTGAAATGTCATGAAGAAGAGAAGCTAGAAGTACCAACCAAAGCTAACATCTTCATACCTCTGGACCAAGTCAGTCTTACCGCTCCGTTGCTTCCTCTATTCTTGTCCAGCACGAGTAGAAACAACACGAAAAAGTAGATCGTGGTCAGGTATACACAATAAGTTCAAGCCGCCGAAGACGACCTACTGAGATCGTCTCAGTCGGAGTTCGGCTGTCTGCGCTCAGCACTCGATAATGCATCATTATTTTTTGCACAAACCTGTGTGCATATCATGTTTCATGGGAATAATGGCTACTGAAAGCAAAAATGGGCGGAAAAGAACTAAGAAGGAAACAATATGCAGAATTCATCGCGCATGCTAGTCCTGCTATTCCACATCGCGTCTTCGAGATCTATGATTTTTCCTTGGGCTAGACACTACTCGGTTGCCCGAACTGGAACAGAGAGTTGACTTAGGGTGCCCTACTCTGGGTCTTTGACCAAACGATCTAACGAAACTTCCATAAGATAACAGCGTGACCTGAGGTTCACGTAATCCACCTGAGGCCAGTGACTGATTGGTCAGCTGATGCGCCCTTCGGATGAGGAACGACATCCTGGGTGCCTAGTACACCCCTTCACGGTTACCGATGCGCAAACGGTCGTATTCTTCGTACGCCGCCAGTTTAGCTGACGGAGGACGCCGGGCATCTGCCTTTATCCCCGCAATTTGGTGGGAACATCGCCTCGGGTAGGCAGTCCGTAGGACTTGTTCAAGAGATTATTTAAGACACCTATCATTTGGGAACATTTTGTGAGGCTTTCAGAGTGATTTGTCCACTCGAGGTCTGAGACACCTGCTTCCGACCATACTGAGGCATTTTGACGTTGCATTCCAACCATGCTTATCCTATGTTCTCTTCAGACTCGAGAAATAATTCGGAAACATGCAACCGAATTCTGCAAGCCATGGGGCATCTTCAACGCGGAAAAGGCATGTCTCTTCATGCTAAATAAGAGCACAACAAACTTCAGTCACTGAAGGTCTCAAACTTTCATCACAAGAGGACTTTTAAGCAATGTTTCTCAGCTATTCGGCTTTTCAAGGTGTTAAATTCGATATCATTAGAAAAGCCTCTTTTTATTCACTTAATGGGTAACAAAGTGATGTGTGTGAGATTTTCTTTTTCGGCAATGTAAGAGAAGAGCTTTCTCTGCACGGATTCCTTATTATGTCCTTAAAAACTATTTGTTTATCTGGGAGCTGAATGTATTGTCACATTTAAGAAGAATTTGGAACTTAATCAGTAAAGTCCAGAATATTTGTACTAACTTCCTGTGTTTTCTTCTGGAGGCATCGCAGGTGTCCACTCAACCGCAGTTCAGTTACGGGCTGAATTTATTTCGGTTTTGGATGCTGATGTTCCCAACGAGTCGGTTGACCGGGATCTGCGTGATGCTCTTTTTGGGTTGGCTCGGTTGTCTTGCAGCTGGCTAGCCGCTTCCGGTCCGTGTATTCCCACTGAATGGTCAGATTTTATCAGTCCAGTCGTGACGTGCTCTGCGCCGATTTGGGTTGCGGATGTAGTGAGTATGGATGAACATTTTATACCGCTGTTGATGTTGCTGGAAGCATTGAACGATGATGCAACTGGAAAGAACATCTTTTCGTCAGCCAGGATTTCTGATAATTTGAAGGAGACGAGGGAAGCTAACAAGATTGTCGAAGGTTAGCTGAATGAATCTGCGCATTTCTGGGTCCACATTTTTTCGTGAACATTCTGTAACTTCCATTTTTCCAGGATTCTATTAAAAACCATTCGGCGATAAAAAAAGTGCAATATCTAGAAGATACGGTGGATTGGAATAATAACCGTTCATATGTTTAGGCACAGTAGCTTTGGTGCACCGAGGGCAAGTTTTTATAGATAAACACGCAACACAAATTGGATCAAGTAGAGGTTTCCTTGAAAAATGGCCCACAAAATGCTTGCTGAGTACTCTTGAGCTTCATCGATTAGTGGTCGCCAAATGGTGAACATAGTGCACTTAGCACGCAGATACATCGTGCTCAAATCTCGACACTGCGGATTATTATGTTGTCAAAACCCTATTGCGGTCTGTGACTTGTTTGTTAGCATAACAATGATGAGTGAAGTACTGTTGGGTCAGACACATGCACTAAACAGGTAACATCTAAGAATCAAGGGATCTAAAAACTAAATCCCATTTTGACTAATTTCATGGTTTCCGGTAGTTAGAACTTGATGGAATCTACTATTTTTCTCACATGCTTGACGCATAGGCGTAGCAGAAGGAGCATGCTCTATAGTACAGATTTCCTGTTACTCTTGGGATTGGGTCGGCAGACATGACTTAGAAACTTGGAATGGTACAGAACCACACAAAAAACTACTAAAGACCTTTGTTCGTTTGTATTTTACTTCCTTTCACTGTAACCATATCTACCCATCCTTCCTCCCGCCGTGTTTTGTTTCGCCCACAATCTGAAGTCAGTCAGGTAATAAATGTGTATATAATAGTTTAGGTGCAATGATTCTCTGGACGACAACGAACTGATATCGACCACCGCGAGACATTTTTCAGCGACTAATCGTAAACTAACTGGATGTGAAATCCCATTTAATGTATTAAGCACGAGATATCCATAGGTCAAAAGATACTACCGGTCAAGGTGGACCAGAAGATAAATCTCAGAGTGAAGTACCAGCAGTCGTGTTCAGTAGTATCTGATGCCATTGCAGCAATGGTGACTGAGCTGCTTCCCTGCAAGACTTACACTGTTCCAGGGCTACAACTACAACAGAAAGATCTGCAGCCGGAGACGTAATGGTAATGAGCTGCGTACGCGATAACGTATCTGCAACGCAGTTCGGCACAACTTTGATGCGACGAATGCCAGCAGTAAACTAAGAAATATAGTCTAACGGTCTGACCCCTCGTGGAGAGGAGCTGATTAGACTTAGTATAATGCATACGTTAGAGGATTGTGGTTGGTGAAAAGGCTAAAATAACTACCCCCGACTATATAGAGAGAATGCCTAACAGTATTCTATGCTGGCTAGAAGAAGGAACAATGCCATTCGCAAGCAAAACTTCGAAGTCGCTTTCAGTGAATGTCAATTTATCCGGCGCAGGTCGGCGAGGCTGAGCCGCAACTTGTGGTCTGTCAGTGACTATGTAGTGCGATCAGTTATTGGATCTAACTCGTTGAATAGTTTATGAGTGATCACTTTGAATCATGAAAAATAACGGCGATAGGATGGGCAGCTGTCCGAGCTTCAACACTTTTGGGTTCAACGACGCTTGCGGCACTGTTAAATCTGTGTCGAATGGTGTCATGTTATCCTCGGTTATCAGTTAATTGCGATAATATTTAATTTATCGTGCAACATAAAGAAACGAACGCTTTAGAAAAATAACTAGAGTCGACGACTAGATGCTACAAAGGTTTTTACATCGTGGTACCGAAGTATCACCGATGGGACAATACGCGTGAGCGCCAACCGCCGCGGAAATAACCAAGCGTTATGCGTGACTCGAAAGCGAAAGTTCTCGAAGATGGGGTCACCAGCAGCAATGTGCAATAATGTGTCCGGTAAAATATGCAACCAGTTTCATTCCCTTGCAAACCAGTTTTGAGAAAAGTTATCCGCGATAACCGGAAAGTCGACAAATCAATAAGCATTTCAGCCAGGCTGTTACTGATCAGCAAAAGTTTGCATTGTCATTGTCCTCTCCGCAAAAAACTATGCTGGAATTTCGAAGTAGTTACAAACTTTGTCCATATGCTTCAAAAGTGGATCACAGCCACGGCAATCGGAAGGACCGTTCGTTCTGCAAATGAATGTCAAGGACAAATTGCTGAACATCCATTGACAGCTAATGGCTCCAGCCTACAATGGAAATTGGACGTTTCCCCCTTGGTTACCAATGATGATTGAAGTAGTCACCATGACCACCATTTAACTAATGCCACTAGAAAAACACTGATTCTTGTCCTTCAAAGGACGAACATCAGTAACATCATTGTATGACTATAAACTCAGAAATTAGTTTTTCGTTTAAATAGTGATTATACACTGTTATCGTCATTTCAGGATTGCTCTTTTTGGAGAAACCACACAGTTATAGGCTTGAATTTTTTGAACAACCTAGCCACCTCGATTGGGATGGCGTATTAGTACTTAAGATCTTTGTAAACTTCTGTGCCTGTTGGCGCATCTATGGCGTTGGTTCATCATTCTCTCAGTTCTTATCAGTAATTGCACGGAGATGAAGATATCTGTGGATTACACACATTAATTGTTCCCTATTTATATTTATTACCATTTTGTCCGTAGCATTTTCGTTGTTTTGCAATAAAAAAATCTTTTGCCCCCACGGCATGACCTTGGTTACCGCGACTGGTTCTTGATTTGCTTTCATGCTGTCGTCAGCCGTGGATATTCATTAGAATAGGTAAACAATTCAGCGCTGCTGGAAACGGGGGCTGAGCATCTGCGAGGACAATTAAATTGGACTGAGATACAAGAAGATACTGCAGACCTATGTGTGGTGGCTCTAGACTTGTTCTGAACATTTGTGTCTACTGTGGATTACGTTTATATTGACCATGGTACTTACCACTAGTGTTTTTGTTCTATTTCTTTTCGGTCCATCATAGGTCAGACCTAAAATACCACTAATCTAAGGCAAACACCAGTTGGCAAGTCCGGTGCTTTTCAGATGGCAATAGCTGCGTGAAATTCACCTTCATTACTTCCAACGTTAACAGCAGTTGAATTAAGAGCAGACGTATTCGTAGTAGACTTGAGTGCAGCGTCATTATCAAACTGCGGAAAATTGTGTGAGTAAAAGTCTTTCATATTTTCGAACGAATTCGTTGCTTAAAATTTGACGAGATGACCAACAGTCACCCAAAATCACACGTTGACCGTTGCGATCACATGTTCTGTTCAACGTGACCCTGACATTACATGTCCTGAAATAATCTTTTCGTCCTTGCCAAACTCGCTTGACTAATCAGTAAAACATGTTGGGAATAGGGAGCATCACGCACCATGACTTCGAAATCCGTCGGTCACATGCTATAGCAGCTGATCCCGGTATGATTTCCAACCGGAATTCCACAGAGCTGCATACTGTCTGACGTATCTCTGGTTTATGGATAAGACACCAATATTGGTGGCTAGTCCCCGGTCTCGTGTAGGCCCAGTCTTCTTGGATTGGCAGGCCCTGACAATCATCGGCAATGTAGAGAGGATGGTGTCTTTTTTTCCTGGCATGTTTTCTTCGAAATATAACAAGTTCGCTAGTTGCTTTGTTGTGGCGTGATGATTATAGCCCACCACACAAATAGGGTCATTTTGTAGTATGCCGGACGTTGCTTCTCCAGGAAATTTACACCGATCGGTTGTACCCTTCGTTCTCTCCTTATTTTATTTCTCGTTAATCCAAATTATTTGGATGTTGCCAGCCTGATTATTTCGTTTGACGAAAGAATATATACGCCAAGTTGAATTATGTCCACGTTCAATCTCATTCCTTTTCCACAGAACCAGTCGCTGGAGCTACATGTGAAAATTCGGGCACTGGTGGAATCCGTGTCACATTGAAGCAAATGTTGTCTGTTCTTTTGGACGTTCCCAGTTTAGTTACGACAGTTGTACTGAATCTGTTTAGACATGGGGAAAATGTATCTTTCTTGGATCGATATGGTCCTCGAATGGCTTCTCTTGTCCTTCGTAAGTGCATGACCGGCGTACTCTACTCCAGTTTTTTTCGTATTCCTCATCCTCTTAACTCTTAATTTTTCATTTATGCGAGTCTCCACAAACACAATGAGCATGTTTTTTGTGGACCGTTTTAGTATTCAATTGAAGTGTTTAACTGCAAGGGGCACGACGATGATTAGACAAATTATGCGTCTGTTACCTCAAAAGTGAGAGGTTTAATCCTCCTGCCCGCCGACCAATTCGGTTGTAGGTGGAATATGGTTTCTGCTCGGCCGGTTTTCATCTCTTATGTGGTTTTGTATTCTGCTCCACGTTTTAGAGTTGTGGTTGCGGTTTTTCATTAGTGTGGTAGTTCCTAAGGTCTATGACATACACCTTTACCATTGCGCTTATGCGCAAATGCGCGCGTCATAAAAACAATACACTTATTGTTATCCCATGTACCACACAAATAAACTGCAGCTGCGGGGTTCTGGTGGCTGCACATAATCTGTTGTTGATTTATTGATTACGTACATTACCTTTGACCCTGAGTTTTATACATATATACTCGTGGCTGCAAGCTCCTTCCATGTTGCAGCCCCCGGATTTATTTTGGGAATAGTTTGTTATTTTCATCACGATGGCAGCAGATGGGGTACAGATTCGTCGTCGTATATTTCTTAAATTTGTTTTCTTCTCTTAGTGGCAATTATCAGGAAAGCGGGTATTGCTACACATTAAACACAACTGACAGTTTTTTTTAATTTTACCACAACTCGGGACGGCTTGAATATTCTCATCAAAACTGCTGCTATGAATTCATTTACCAATTAAGCTGATCAGTTTCCCGCACGCAAATAGAAAAACATGTTTCGTGCTCATTGTCTCGTTCGTTTCGGTGACTAGAATTTCTGCTCAACATGTTTTTCTGTGTACGTATGTCTGAACATAAACTAAATGATTGTTTATTACGGTCTTGAACCTAATGCCACATCCTTTATGCAGCACAAAATTGGGAAGATCAGCTATCAGATCCGGTAGCTTTAGGCGTGTTTACTCGCCTGCGTACGTTTAGCCGTTCTGTCGTCGCTCCTTATCTATCCTGGTTACGGGACTGCCCCGGTCGATCGCCGACTACGTTGTCACTTCTGTCTCCAGCTCCATATAACCTTTTGTCGTCCAGCTCATTCACTTGGCTTATCAGTCAGTTGAAGCCGCTCATATCCGAACTTGAGGAGGCGTTAGATGCTTTGATCGGATTGGAAACGGCTGAAGATCTGCTTTTCGTCCCATCGACGGGAGGTTCTCTGACGCCCACAGATGCCATTCCCGGTGTGCGTAAAACACCATATGGTCAAGGCTTTGTTCACGGACGTTGTTTGCCTACAGCACTACTCGTGCTTCTACGATTAATTCGCACGCAAATATGTGGAGTTTCTGGCCTTCAGTTGCATTCGCTTCGATCAGCTGATTCGAATCCGGAGCATCAGGTTGTTCTCAATCAAGCTCTGGCCTTGATTGAACTGTACAGTGCGAACGGTCTTCAGCACCTATTGTTAATTGTGCAGGTAACATATTTTGAAATTTAATTGATTTGCATGCTGACTTTGCCATTTAGAGAGACAATACCCCATTCACTTTTCATTATGCAGAAACGAGTAGCTCTTCTTGCATCCAAAGTCCAACGAACGGGTTTCGTTAGTTCTTCTTTTTGTGTCCGTAGATCAATTAGTTGTAGAATTCGTTCAGCACGCGACCCTCGGACGTATCTTCGATCAGTTTATGAAGCCGTAAATAAGCGAATTCCTCTCAACTCAAAGGCCAGATGTGAAAAACCTTTACCATATATTTTGTCGCTGAAGTGCTGTCGAAACGGCGATGCAAGAATTTACGAACTATAGGTGGCATCCTAAGCAGTAAGCAGTAATCCTCAGTGAATTCCCCCGAGTGGAAACGTACAGAAGGCGCGTTTGGTAAGACAAGTACTAACGAAAATTTCACAAAAATCTAAGCGTCAAATCAGCTGCAAAATAGAATGTTCGGAGTTGTACCTTCTTCGAGCGATGCTACTAATCTCCCATCAATACCAATCGAGGTGTTGTCGTCACTGGCATGCTAAGTTACTTTTTTTGGATACACCAGCGTCTAACAACGTGGCTTGGTTGTTATTGTCTTGCCTTCTAATGTTGCTGTACATAGTATCGTGAACAGGGTCATGTTACGCACTCTTCTGATTATTTAGGTTCCTTGGGTCAAGCAGTGGAGATGTATGCATTACTATTTTCCTATTGCTGGGGTTTGCTAGAGGTTTCCGAATCAGACTGCTCTCTCTTTGAGACAAGCTAGTGAATCGACGCGCATTTCAAAAAAACTGCATTTCTTGGGCGTAGTCATCATTAGTAAGCCTTAACTTGCAGTAGGAATAAGAATAAATTAACTTCGATATTGATTTCGCTGATACTCCTTGGCTGGGGTTTAAGAGATTAGTATTGTCGTTGGTTAAATACTCTGAAGAATATCTTTCATATCGGGACCAAATGATGTAAGGAGTCTATCTAAGAATCGATGCGCCATGTATTGGTTTTAATTGTGAGTGATATAATGTTGATAACACAGCGTTGTTGGTAGATGTAATGCGCCAACGTTTCGACTACCGTGGACAAGAAAAACTTGATAGTCGAAACGTTGGCGCATTACATCTACCAACAACGCTGTTATTAACATTATATCATTCACAATTAATATCTTTCATAATCTAAAACAGCGGTGCAAATAACTTATCTGTTAGCCACCATATCCTATGAATAGACCTCCGGACCATTTGTCCTCACCCTGACGGAAACCTTCAGTTTTGCTGCTTCTTTGAATGATTTCATGTGCCCCGTCGCAAATGATATCCGCTTGTATGAAACGACTGTGCTGACTAAGCCAACTAGCCTACTGACATCAATGCAAGTCTGTTTCATCTCACTGAAAACGAGATCAGTTTAGTTAACTTTACCTTCGCTGATTGACTTCCAAACAGTCAGGGTGTAAAACTTTCAAGTGAGGGGATTTGCACCGTTTGTAGTCGGAAAGGAAGGTTTTCTCCCTGTTCATCCAATTTGGCGTTTTATAAGCTGGATTCCTGCCCAAATTTACTCCACCACATCCCTCCATAGGCTGTATCGATATCGAACCCATCAATAAAGAGGTTTTTTAATTGCTTAAAAGTAACAAAGCTGCAGCTACGGCTGGCCTGGTGGTTTATCTCCATGTGTTCCGAACTATTGTGCGCGTTTCCTCTTTGAAATAACACTCTCCCTGACCGGCAACTCTCTGTGTCCACCTTCTGTTTCGAAGTACTGGAAACTAACAACAATTATCCTGATTCCCAGGATGATCACGTCCGCCGTCCTTTCTAAACCACCCCATCCCATTGCACTTACGCCGATCTTCCAAAAAGTCACTGTGCATGTCGCACTCGGTTGCCTCTAAAAATGCAATAATCTCACGCGATCACTTCTAGTTCGCTTACAAACCTCGTAGGAACACTGTTGGTGTGATATCGTACATTCTGTTTGCGTGTCGTTGAACAACTCCGCGAATTCCATCAGTTGCTTATATCTCCATTATTCTTCTGCTTCTTTTTTTATCTCTGGGTCACTCTTAATGTGAATCTGGGTTTACATATAAGATGAAGGGTTTCATTAGTAAATGACTCATTGCACGACGAAGAACTATCAGCGACCATTATATCGCGATTTGCAGTGGTAATTTTTGCGGTTAGTCGAGCGTCTTTTATGTATCCACTTATTCACTAGAATTAGGACTGGTACTGGCTCGATGCTGTAACTGTGGCGAATGGGAAGCACCGAAACTCCGTAGACGTTTAAGTACTGTCATCTTCACAATGCCTCCCGTATCAGGAATGCCATGATTAGACGTAAAGTATTATATTATTGATCTTAATCACAGAAAGAATCACGGTGTTTGAGCAGCTTTGGGTGGCTGGGCCTTAAGTAGACCCTTTGTGTTTTCAAACAGACAGTCTGAAATTGAGTAATGGCAGTCGGACGCTAGTGGCCAAGGCGATTAAAATTTTGTTGCCTCAAACGAAGTAAAAGTTGGAACCACAGATCTGTACGTCACTTTGGTGGTAGATAGAAATTTACAATCGCTCGGGTAGTTAGCACCCCTGACCTATTGGGGGTTATGGATGCTAATCCATTCTAGTGCGATAACCCTCATGGCTGTGACACTTCCATTGCACCCATGCTTTAAGTATGCCCTCGAATGTAACATAGCTGTAGGGTATGAAATTCCTAACCAATGGCTTGTCCGAATGGTCGAAGTAAACTGGTTTTCAGTCCTTGAGGTCCTCATGGAGATTGGTCGCTAATTGCTGCTGTCGGTGACGCTTTGTCTCCGATGGTCTATGTAGATATTTTTGATTATTACCGTATGTTGTTTTGTTGTTCGCTCATCTTGCTCTTAATTAGATGGGATTGCTGGTGTACGTTTATGATAATTTTATCTGCCCATCATACTAAGATGCTTTATGTTTCAATAGAATATGCTGCACCTGGATATAGAAGCTTTAATTTACGAACTTCATTGATATAATAGTTACAGACTATCGGTCCGGTGTTCCAAAAAATTTGATGGTCAAGCAAATTTTTCGCGTATTTTCGGTTCGCAATGGCGTGAATCTGAAGATTCCGGATGCAATAGTTTAGCTCTCATATTATAATTCTTTCTTTGATGAACAAGGTGATGTCATCCGGGCCCTGAAAGTTCTCGGTAGAGTAAATTTTGATAAGACTTTCATTTCATGCAGATATCGTCGTGATATCGTTTTATATGGTACTTTCTAAGGCTTCTGCTGTGAAAAGATCTGTAATTGAATTAGCCCATAGTATTATTTTGAAAACATTGAACCGATACCTTGAGATTGTGCGTCAAATTTAGAACTTGCTCAAGTGATCACTCTCTATAGAAGGTTTCGTTGTGTTACCGGTCAAGTCATTTTGTGTGGACTTGTTTTTTGATACCTCTGTGTCGCTGGAAAACGGCTATTTCTACGTGAGAAAAGGAGATGAACCATTCCACAATATTCTGGTCCTAATATGCTCGTTAGTGTCATGTATGGCTTTCGGCGAACCTGTATCTTGTTTTATTCGCATATGAATTCTGAAATTTTGTAGTTAACGTTGCATGTTGATCTGTTTCATTTTATTTCCCTCAAACGCAGAAAATCGCTGAATACTTTCTGATCCAATGTGAAGCGACTCTATGTCAGTCTGTTTGTCCCTCTGATATGATCGGAATCAGCGTGTTCAACACAAACATCTCAATGCTACTTGCAGTGCTGGAGAATGCAGTTCATCTTATCGTTTGCATGCTGATCTCAATTTTACATACTCGTGGAGACCAGTTTTCTGATTTCACTCCTATTCGCACTCTGTGTCTGGCCTACACTTGTGCTGTGTACTCTGTGTGTCCACCTGGAGCGAAAGCCGAGCAATTGTCTCGGGTAAGTTATTTTATCTAAAATCAACAGTCTCCTGCAACTGTTTCGTCTTTTGCATACACTGATGATATCGCACGTTAATCCGCTCAAGAGCCGCCTGAAAAGTGGTCAGTACCTCCCCGAGCACTAGCAGGTCGTCACTAAATTCGAAGTCTGTGGAGGCTTGAACTCCCTGTTAGCCATCTACTGCACGTTACCTAATCCAGTCGACGGCACCATTGAACAGCATTAGAGATAATAGACATCGTTGACGTACTCCAAACTTCAGCGCGAATGGACAACACTTCACCGTGGGCGCGAACATGTGCTTTTGTCTCATCATAATTTATCAGACGAACTAGTTTGAATGGGGCGCTGTCTGTATGCATTACCTTCCACAACCCCTCACGATCTACTGAAGTGAACGCAGTGCAATAGTCGGTGAAGCATGCAGCGGTGGGGCGTTGGGATCTGTGTCGGTGTTCAAGGATCTCACGGAGGATAAATATGTGGTCGATGCAGCAACCGCCTGAGCGGAAGTTGCAAAACCGAGGTGTTCTAATTAGATGGATACTTTTCAGCTTTTTCAATCAATCAGTATTGAGTAAGAAGTGGCTCCGTGACCACGGGGAGGTACATGTCAGATTTCCGCTGTAATTCTGTCCTCAACCTCAAACGGTGGATCACATTAGTTACTCTAATTTCAGTGTTGCAGTTAATGTCACACGAGGGAGCAGGAGTCGGGACTATATCTGCCATCTACCTAGTGGGTGATTAAGTAGATGGCTGAGACATTCTACCAATCTAGTTAGCCTACCTCCCATGTCGGGATGAGTACACTGAAGGAATCGCACAATAGTGGCTGAATGGACTGCCTCTTAGCGGGCGCTGATCACGTTAGGCAAAAGGGGTTTTGAAGTGACAAGCACGAGCTGTGGTTTTCATCTTTTTCGCCGTTTCCTTTCAGTAATCACGTTGATCTTTGTTTGCGAACCATGTTGCTTCACATCTGATTTTCCAGTCAGGTCCCTTTAACAACGGTAGAAAGATGGATAGTATCCTCAAATATCCATTCTTTATAACGACGTTTTCTAGTTCTCAGTTTAGCCACTGCGTCTTGTTTTACCGTTGCTTTTAATTTACCCCATAGCAAATCAACCTAATCTCCCTTGTTAACCACTGAGGTGGGTACGTCCGTTGAAAACCGCCATGCACTCCGTCATTAATGCTTCCTTCCTCTCTCGCGAATTAAGAAGTTCCACGTTGACGTCCCTCGGGGGAGTCGCCTTTACACCAATCACCAACCGAAGGGGAAGCTCTGCTCATACCAGTCCAGGACTTGAGTTTCTGTTGCTACTTGCCTCAGCATCGCGATATGACCTCCAATCCTCTGCTGACGAAACCCATAGTGATCGGATTACAATGGAATCAATCTGATAAGCTGTACACATTCATTGAAATACCATGTCACACGTTGTCTTCTGGAGTGCTGGAACCGTGTGTTGTTTGTGTACAGCGGGTTAAAATCACAGCATTTTCACAGCACTGACCCAGGTCGAATTTTCCAAGAAAATGGTGTGTCGGGGTTTCCTGTACGCTTGTCCGAGGGTTCCAATCACCTACTACGATAAGGATATCTATTTTGGGGATGCGGTTCACCGCCATTTCAAGGTTCTCGTAGAGCTGATTTTTCATACTGCCGTCGGACGGGAGGGTTGAAGCGCAGATCGCAGTAACGGTTAGATTGACGGATTAGCTCTTGAGGCGCTCCGCAGCGATTCTTGATTGTATCGGTTTCCGTGACATCAGAGCTGAAATGGCACAATGACTTAAATATGCTGCTACTCCTTGTTGACCTGGAGTTTCTTAGGCCACTGTGGTAGAACTAATAATGGCTATCTGAGACGGGAACTTTAGTTTTACGATTACCAGTGCCGCTTAATCTGACTTCGAATAAAGAAGCAATATCCACTTGATAGTCGTGCAGTGTGTGCATAATCAAGGCCTGACTTCCGACGTCCGGTTGACCTGAATTGGCAGCTCAATCGGAAACACGAGTAGGAGAACAATTGATCCAAGTTGATGGGCTTTCACTCAGCCATACCACGCTGCCTTGCGGTCAGGTTCTTGACAAAACCAATGGTTTTTCTTGAGAGCCCTAATCGTTCTTCCGCTTAGCGGCTGGACTCCCTAGCAGTACTCGTTCATCAATCTCCACACATCTACAAATCATTCCATACTGCATCGGTCGTCGCGCAGGATAATCGGAACCGCGCTGCCCATTGCATCAAGGGGGTTGGGTAGTGATAAGCATGCTACTGCTCGGAGTTCCCTCTCTTTTATTTAAACTCTTTTCCGTTCCCAACCAAGTCCGTTTGCCCGCTCTGCCTACCCACAGTGTCCCCACTGATATCACGCCCGATACTCGCAACGGTTCATTGTCTTCTGGGCATGTCTCAACGGACTGCAGAGCCGGCACACAAAAAGACGAGTTTTATGACGAACTCGTCATCCTTGTTCGGCAGAGCAATGTCTGTGACATTGTATTAGTAGCAGGTGATTTTAATGTGCCAATTGGAAAACTGAGTGCATCGGAGTCCCGTTTAGGTGGGCGCTGCGCCTTGCCTGATGAGGAAACATCTAACCGGGAAAAACCTCTTCATTTTTTTTGTAGACAGTCATCTAGTCTTGTCTAGCATGGTTGTCCTATGCAGTTGGCATGTCACAGCGAAATGGCGCTCTAATTGGCAACCAGCTAGCGTTTGCCCGGTTTTGCCCAGGACTGCTGATCGTACTGGAGTACGTACGTCGAATCGGAGCATGTGTTAGTTTCACTGTGATTTTTAGTGCTTGAGCTGTTGTTTAACGCTGAAAGATGATGGTGGTGATATGTACTTTAGGTTTTTGGATCCACAGTTGATGGCTGAATGACTGATAGAGAACTTAGTGACGAAGTGGACGGATACGATTGACTTGGAACTTGCATTTTTTACCTCCAAAGGATGAGATCCTAAGACGCAAGGATGAGAGATTTTGGGCAGTTTGATTCAGTGCCGCAATCAGTGTCGTTCTTGCACTACATCCCTTCCACTTTTTCAGGTATTTCTTCGAATTAATACTTCGGAGTTAATCTTTTACTGTGAAGTAGCACATCGGTGCTGAGTTAACGGTTACACAAACGGAACTGAATCTAGCTGATATAATCCCTTTAGCTTTAGATATTCAATTTTCAATTTTGGGTCCCCCATACATTCAATCCGGCTATGCAGATGATTAAACCTTTGATGATCTTTTCCCTGCTTGTGCATCGAGTCCAAAAAACAGGCAGTGTGCATAATACCCATAATGGTTTGCATCGCAAATCCTTTCAGTGTAAAAGTTTTACTAACCAGTCAAGGTTTTATCGATGGTGAATATATAGCCTCTGTTTGGGTAACCTCAGTTTTTTTCTTCTGCATTGTTCTACAGTCAGTCGTCAGGCTTGAATGGAAAATCTTCATAAAACGAAGCTTATCAGGGGCATCAATTGTTGCACAGCATTTGCGCCAAACAAAAATGAGACGATGGTAACTTGCTATCAAGTGGTTTTCTCATGAAATGCCAGGGTAAATAATTTTGGAAAACATCTGTTGCCTACTCATCCCAGCAAAACATCAACATGACTCCGGGTAGTACTGGCAAGGTCACCGGTTTTCAGTCACGACTCCGTCAAGCTGTTTCTGCGACCATATGGTGAAATCCACCATTTGCTCGCTAAGTAATATCTTATTCGGTCTTGTAGATCATCTGATCTTTCCTCGTTGTTTGTAGAAACATAAAAATGGATTCTTTTATAGGGGTTCTTGTGGCGGCTCATCCCCACAACAGCTTTTATGCTTCCTCACCGCCCTTCAACCTAGCTTTGTGCAAAACGGCTTGTTATTTCAATAGTAGGCTAATTTGCAATAATTAATGCATCCTTCCTTGTGAACCATTCAACGTTTATCCTACCAAACATTTCCGTTTTGCAACTGCGGCAGATTCGGGATGCTTCAATCGCCGGCATTATGGCATACATAAGAATCAATTCATTGTCTCCTGTCAAGGTTGAAGGTGAGTACTATAGAACATGATGTAGTGTAATTGCAATATTAGAATCTGGTTTCATTTTTTGTGCATAATCCTATAGACGTGGGATAAACATTATATTTTTTCAACACATTCATTTTTTGATGTGTTCTTTGCTCCTTCAAGTTGCTAATGAAATCGCCGTTTGAAATAAATATACTAATGAGTTCAACTTTTTCTGGTCAGTTGTCTCAAATAATCAGTGCTATGTCAGCTCATCCAAAAGCATTATTGGTTGCGGTAATCAGCCCGTTGCATTATTGACTTGAATTCCTTAATGAACGTCTTTAACAATTAGCTGGAAGGAATATACGGTTTTAACTCGGGATTAGTGCTATTCGTCTTCTTACTTGGAGTTCAAGAGATGAAGATCGTGGATGTTTAGAGATGTCGTGCGATCGAATTCACGTGGAGGGCACACTGTAAGGCTCACCTGAACTCATGCATCCCATCCATTTGATGGTTTCTTTTGTCGTTGCGTTGGCGGCAGGCTTGATTTCAGGCGTATACATATATATATAATATACATATATTATATATAATGTTATATATTTATATTATATAATATATATATATATATATATATATAAGATCACCATTAAGAATCAGTTTTCCTGGCCTCGCTTTTTTGCATTCACCGTGGTGGGTAGTCATTCCATCTACTTTTCTAATTTTACCGTGTATAGAGTTTTGATTTTCCCATTTCAGATCTCGAGAAATCACCTTGGACTAATGTCTGCAAGGAAGTGATTACCTTTACTCTAGCTGCCCCGGTGCACTATCTCTCCGGCGTCAGTCTACTGCTGGACCTACTCCCACTTCGTTTACCAGTTATTTCTCTAAATCCATTAACGAAAAGTGATCAGGATGAAGTGAGCAGTGTTTCCGAACTAGCATGCTTTTAACGAATGTATTGTTGGGTTTCCGGATTGCCCGGAGTAACTATTTGAAAACGTGTATCTGATTTGATCCGGGTAATGTATATTGTAGGTAATGCGACTTCAAAAGTAGTTTTATTAGTATGTTCATATGATTGTATTACTGAATTCAGAGGCTTACAGTTTTCTCCAATGCTTTATGTTTCAGGAATTATTGTGATTGAATGGAAACCAGAGCCTGTGAACATCTGGCAAAGCTGCCATAAGACTTTTGTTCCTAATCGACTTTTTTATCCGTTTTATCGTTTTTTGACGTTAGCTTCGACTAGCTCGTATCCGTTTGCTAATTGTTTTTTTGATATGGATCAAAGATATTGGTATATCATTTGGGCGTAAACATTAGTGATTTTTTCAAAACGTTTTTGATCATGAACGTATTAAGTGACATACCCCAAGGTGGTTGTTGCTTACTATGCTGTGGATGAGGAACTGGCAACCATGACCTTTACATTTTAAGCGGGACAGAACCACGTAAGTTTCCAAATCAGATGCAGTGATGAGCCGGACAACCACGCAATGGTTGTCAGTCTCTGGCATTTGAAGCGGTCGAAAAATGTATGTAAATGCATGACCGAACTATCTTCATATCCCATCTGCAATTACGTTTTCTCTCGTATTAGAATACATTTTTCTTCCTTTGTACCATTTGACAGATACGTGCGATGCGTGATATGTGGGCATTGCACGTATGCAGTTCCATGCGACAAGTTACCGGCCTCATCGAATTGCTTGGAGCAACTGATCCACGATCAACTAATGTTCTCTATCGCGACATTCTTGACCTGGTCTATCGAGTAGCAGATTTAGGTGCGCCCTGCTCTACCGCTTTGGCTACCGCCTGTTTGGACTCGTTGTTTTCGGTACGTGTTTGATTTCTCATTGGTTAATTAGATGGCATGGGTTCCTTATCTGCATCTTAAAATTGTTTGCCGCTCTACTTTCATCCACAAAGTTGTACTAGAGTTATTGTTTTCCGCTGTATTCGCATTGACGTCCTCATATTCAGAAGCAAACGAAATGGCACCTGGGGTAATGTGAAAACTGCATCAGTTCTCATCAACCGTAACACATACGCCTGTTTCTAATGGCCAGTCGTGCTTAACTTAGATGTTGAGTATTCTGCATTATATGTTTGTCTGAAATGAGTATGGCCACCTGACTAACTAGCTTCCGCGTATGAGCTTTCTCCGTACACGTCGTTTCAATAGCCGTCCCTTTGAAAGCCATTTTACGTTGTTTTCTAAAATCTCTAGCTTAATATAACCATTAAACTCAGGTTTCACTTGTGATTCAAATGATTTGTGTATGACTAGTTTACCTATAATCAAAACAAGGATTTGGTTGTCTAGATCTGGTAGTAAGCGCATCAGTTCCATTCATTCATAGAATGAGCAGTAGTTGCTAAATGGTTCTTTGCATCGTTTTTCGGTGGACAGTCTAGTGAGAGAAGTCGGACTCCTGGTTTGGATACGGCACATTCAGTCGCTTTGGTCCTGTTTACATGAATTTCTCCCAATGACGTTTAAGTCGAATCCATGATAGCTTTTAAGGACAATTTGCAAAGTGACTCTCAGTGTCATCGTTTTTTTTGTTTGGTGTCACATTCAAGTTCAAGGCCGTACAACTGTTTTAAACGTATTAATGATGGCTTCCTAATCTGAAAAACCCTTTTGTTTGATTGAAACGCTGAAACATTGTTTTGTTTGCAGGAACAAGCATCTGTACGTTGCTCCTTTGTCTTCCTAGTAGTAACAATAACGTTGATATGCATGTTATATATTATTTCCTGTAGTCTCTAGTCTTCTGCCACTCACATTGACATCGCTTACAATTAGCCGAGAATAACTGATTTAGTTAACTCAAACTTTCTGTATATCTGTTTTTGACTGACGGGCCTTTGGAATCCGCATTTGACGCACAAACGTCATGTCGTCCGGCCAACCTTACACTTGAAAACACTAGATTCGAGTTTCGCTTTAATCAGGGGTGCATATCCTCCGTCTCATTCTGGTTTGCTCTCAGGCTTTCCAACTAGAGGGCTTGTATGTTACCTCTGCGCACCATCTCCCTTGCAGGCTAGTCAGAACGACCGAGTCAAATCCTCACCAGTCGCACCAGGTGACAGCCAGCAGGATGCGACAGCTTCGATGTTTATGGTTGGCTGGATGATCTGTAGTGTATAGGTAACAGATGGAGTCCGGAGATCAATCAGCCAAGTATATATATGTATATATATATATGTATGTATATATATATATATATACTTATATATATATATATATATATATATATCAACATCCGAAGTTCGTACTTGAGTGAATAAGTGCGAAAATTGAGCCAAACATTTTCTTCTTTTTAAAACATTAGGTATCAAGGTCAAGGGTCTTTCCGGTGCCCCTCGTTCTGAGCAGCTGGCTTTTTAGTAGTTAACAATTTTTGGTCTCTTAACCCTTTGGGATTGAAAGAGAAGTCGGAGCTGTTGTGATCAGGGGAAAATGTATTGTATACGAAACCGAAATTGAAAATGTCAACTTTACTTTTGTGTGCATGTGATAGTAAAGTGGGTTTCAGTCAGCCAACAATTGTGTTAGTGCACCTTGAGATTGGTAGTCGCTGTGAGACATTAGACATCAGGGGATTCACCAAATTCTTCATCAATCCGCCAACATTCTCAAACACCATTAAGGTGTGAAGACCGTACAAGCTGCATCATGCGGCCAACTTGAGTAAGCCACTAAGAGCCTGCCTGGTTAACTTTATAGGCAAAGCGCTGAACGCACAATCCTTTGTCCTGGGCTTGCCTCCTGTTTAGGGCTCGGTGGATGTGCACTTCCGACAGTGCCCACCACGAGTGAAACATCGCTACACTGCTCCCATGCTTTCTTATGGTTGGGTGAGAGTTCATACTGAATAATTAGTGGTTTAGCTAACGATTAGGACAAAATACTTCCTTGTTTTCGAGGTGTGTTTTCAAACTCTCAGATAGATAATCTCTCTGAAGGCTTCTTAGTATGCTCCCAGATAACCGTGCGAGAATTTCCTTCAAAATCGGTATCGCCGCTGCATCCCAGTGAAGTTCGCGGTGAATGTACGAGTAGAACATGATTGAGCAAAAATGGGTTATTGAGTAAATGGTAGGTTGTGTGCGATGTGATAATGCGTTTTTTGCATGAGTGTTAATCTGAGAAGAGATGTGAGCACCCTGGCCAAGATCTGACATGGTCGATTGTGTTGTTGACTGCTGTGCCTCTGGTCCTCCTGGTTCGCAGCATGTCCGTTTATTTGCAACTGCGCCGCTACTCTGTTGACAATCAAGCGCTACTTGCACCCCATCAAAATACCCATTTGCAATTTGCTGTTTTTACAATATATTGCTGACAAACCGTAACAATGTATATGGTTCGCGCATACCAAAGTTTTTGAGAAACCTGAAAAGGATAGAAATGCTTATCTTCTAAGATGAGAACCCGATCCGTCACAATTGTTTGATCAAAAGGTATACCTGCGTAAATTAGCGCACGTGCATGAGTTTTATCGAATCAGACGCTTGGTTCAGAATTTCTGGTTAGTGTAGCATGGGAGCATATTTGGAACTGGATAGTTTGGGATCACGATTTAATGTCGTTTTTGGAAAAAACTGTGATCTATAGATCACTGCTTTGGTCGATAAAGTTTCGAACAGGTCGAGCACCTCCTCTTCAATAGCTGTACAGGATTGTTTTTAAATAGGCTTTGGTATAATCAGGTATTGCTGCTCGATCCAGTATCTCTTCGCTTGCTTACAAATAATTAATAGTTGAATTTTATTCTGCAGCTTGTCGTTTAACCCTTGTAATATTCCGCTGAATAATTTCTTACGATGATCTAATTGTCTTGAATGTTCCTTTAGTTTAACACTTAATTTGTACTCTCCATAGGTATGGGACGAACTGGTCTCGGAAGCAACTAAGAAAAAAAGCAAAAACCTAATGGGTAACGTGGGTAGTGCAAATGGTGATTCCGTTGACAAAGTTGCGTAAGTTTGAAAGAACAAATTGGGAATCGGTTTTTCCCTCTTGACCTTTGCGCCTTATAGATGGATGGGGATTGTTTCCCAGGTGACAACTCAATCGTATTCAATCTTTACTCAACTGTTTTCGTGTTCTTTTTATTTCTGTGTTTGGTTTTCATCACTTTCCCTGCACGTTCGTTTACATCCATCCCACAGGTCGTGAAATTCTAATTAGTCATTAACATATCAAATTTGTTGCACTCATTCACCGATTGCAACCGACAGCTACATGCTTACATCATTGCTACTCAATACGGTCTATGCAAAAGCTTGGATTGGTTTGTCGGGTAGATTTCATCGCGTTGAAAGCCTTTCATTATTCTTTTGAATATTGTCATTTTCAGTTCCAGTGGTTCCGATTCACGTCCAAGTATTGACTTGCAATCTAACGCACAGTCTGCGAGGACACCAAGCTCACGATTGTTGCTGCTCACCTGTTTGAATAACGCCGGGGACCCAGATCCGCTGGACGCGAGCTTACTAACCGAATCCACCAAAGCCGCCGGGACGGATTCAGATGTTTGTGAATCGATTCGTACGACACCGTCACAAGTGGCATCTGTACAGCTGCCAGAGCCGTTCATCGAGCTGCAGGATACAACCGAGATCTCATCTTCCCTTTGCCTTTTGTATATCAATTTGCAGGTGCCAGCTTGTCGCCTTGCTCTGTTGCAGCTTCTCAGATCTGGGTAAGATCGGTGTAGATAAAGTTCAGTCGTTTCACCCTTGCATCGTTGGCTGGATGTGAGTTACTGCTTACTAATTATCTGATATTTCAATGATCCGACTTCCTTTTAGTGCAGTAGATATTAAATCACAATAATAAAACTTCGACATTGGGATTGCCCCTTGACGTGGTGTGACGGCCTGCATTCCTCCATGACCCAATGAGCTACACAGGATGGCTTATCTCAAACCAAATACTCATTTATGTTTGGAAGGTCAATCGGTAAGAGACCGAGAAGCAGTTTTCAGATCCCCCAGATTGATAGTTGATTTGGGTTGGGTACTCAGTCGGAGAATGGAATGAAAGAAAGCGAACGGAAGAATCACTGGTCCAGACAGATGAGCTAACACTCAGCCACTCTCTGTCTCTTTAAGGACGTTTTCTTGTTAAAATTAAGTTAAGAACCGTGGCCGTTCCCCTGATTAGGGGCTGAACTCCTCAACAGTACCTTTCCACCATTTTAATGAGGTAAAACAGAACAATTCCGTAATGTACCGTCGTCGGGCATGATAATCAGGATCTCTTTGCCCACTGGATCGAGGAGGGTGGGTAGTGATAGTTATGCTGTTGCTCAGTTCCTTTCCTTCTGTTCAACGTGTTTCTTTTGTCTCCAGGCCTCTGCCAACCCACAATGCCCTGATGATGACAGAGCCTATACCTGCAACAGCTTATTGGAAGCATATCCTGGGCCAGAATGCTGAATGCATATTTCTGTAGTACATGTAGTGAACATGAGTGTATTGGAAAGGGACTGTTACAGAGCCCCTTGGGCCCACTACCATGAACCTGAAACTTGCAGTGTCGTGCAGCAAGCGGGGCGATAGTGAATTACCGTCTACCACCAAGCTCTAATGAATCTCATTTAGGATCTTATTGATGTATGATGCTATTCACGTACCATTTATAATGATAAATTACTGGTCTCGTACCTTTGCCTTTCATGAACTAACATTTTCCCACTCATCCTGATGACAAATGTCTTCCCAGTCATTCGAAAACTTCATTACGCGACTAGGAGTAAACGTCAATTTATTATGCTTGTAAATTGGATAATTGTGATATTTTACGGTTTGACCAATTTTCATCGGTTACCTTATCTCATTTTTTCCCAAGGAATTCGACGGTCAATGAAGAAACCATCCCTGCATCTAGGCCGTCCAAGTCGCATGATGATGGCGTTGATGCAAGCATAGTGGATCGGTCCTATCATCGACAGTTCAGCCAGTTGGTTTACCAGATTCTTTCTCCATGTTCAGATAAGCCGTGTCATCTTCGTACTCAAATGATTCTTTTGGTATGTTCAATTTTATTGTCATCTACCTAAATATTCAACTGTGCTAAAGCTACTAAGCTGTGGTCCCACCACTTGTTTGACAACTATTTAACGAAATGCCTTTGAATCTAGTAATACATTTGCTGAATCTGTAATGAACTAGTGTTTTAACCGGCAGCTTAAAGTAAAGGCGGTTCCCTTTATGGTAATATACGTAATCTTCTCGTGTATTTTAAATATCAGTTGCCTACCAATGTATTCTGGGCCATTATTCCACTCAACAGCACAACAAAGTCACTGTTTCCCAGTCTCATGGATTATCCCATCCAAGTAGCAACTATCGCTGGACGTTATTTGCTACCCTAACTCGACAGTTTCGGTTTTTTCAGATTGTTCGTCAGGATTGAAAAGAGATATCTACTTATCGTCTTTACTTTTAGACCAAGAACGTGAATACGACCACGGTATATTTTATTCAAAAATGTATTTGAATAGCTTAGATTAAGACATCTAAAGTGCCAACAGTTTCCATCGACGAGGTCATTTGGACTGATGCCTTGGGAAACATGCACTTCTTCAGTATTTCCAGACCTTAATCACTATTCCATGCATCGCGGTAAGCACATTTTTGCTGAACCCGTATTAGCTTTAGTTTCAGATCGCACAAAATTCTTTTGTAATGCTATACCAAATTAGTTGTGGTCTGCTCTCATTGAAAGCTCGACAGTCAAAATAACCTTTGATTTTTCTCTGACGGACTCAGCTGCACGACCGAACTAGTTTGATTACTTGTTGATTTAAAGGTTTGACTTTTTGACAGTATAAGTGAACATCTGAAAATGTCAAAGCGGTCAAGATTTACATAGATTTAAATGTCACTGATTTTCGCTCGCTTCCTCACCTTTGAATTCTTACGATGGAATGTTCAGGGATACTGTTAGCTGGAATTTTCTGGTCTACTATTTCCTTTATACATGATCTACAGTGGAAATTATCAGCGAGCTCTATTGAAGTAATTATGCTTATACTTTACATTAACCTTGGGTAATATCTGCTGTCTATTGCTTCATGACGGCAAAAGCTGATTGGCTATCGCTTTTTTGTAAGAGAATTTGGAGTATATGTGCTCCAAGGTCTCAAGGAAAGGAATCAAATCCCGGGTGACGAATGATACAGTATGGAATTGTTTTAACTTGTTGAAATGGTTAATTGGTACTGCTAGGGGGTACAACCACTAAGCAGGAAAACGACCAGGGTTTTCAACTAAAACCTTTAGTTCTAACACAAAGCTGTCTGCAAGGCAACTTGGGATGGCTGTGTCAGGTCATCTGTCTCGATCAATCTTTCTTCTATTTTCAATGAAACTACACCTTGATGCGTTTCTCCATAATCCAACGAGCTATACAGGAAAGCTTACTTAAAGACAAAACTCAATCATGTCTGGAAGATCAGTGGTGGAAGCCTGACAAAGTAGTCTCCTGGAGGTTGATTCGAGTTGTCCACTCAGTCGAAAATAATAAGTGGAAGAGTAATTGATCCAAACAGATAATCTAAAACTCGGCCACCGTCCGCTGCCCTGCATTCAGGTCCCCATTAGAACCACTGGCTTTGGTTGCGAATCCTACATACGGGCCGAACTTCCCAGCGGTACTCACTCACTAACTTCGATGAATAAACTATGAATTCCATACTGCATCGGCTGTCGTGTAGGATAATCAGAACCTCGCTATTCATTACTTTGAGCGGGATGGTTATTGATAGGTATGCGCCCGATCCCAGCTCCCGAACTGGGTTAACGCCCGACTGCCTTGTGTGTGAGATCTTTGGATCGAATGATCCGGAAATCTTCCTTATATCCGTTCTTCTGATGCAAGGACCATACAAGATGTCGCGAAAAATGGTTGCCCGATAGATTTATCTGCTTGCAGTGTTAGTGGAAAGCAATGAAATCGTTTGCAAGCGTTGCATAAGCCCAATTGTTCAACCCATTTGGGTGCCTTCAATGTTCGCACGCTCAGCTAAAGAAGATAACAAGCTGCTCTATCTCGAAATAGATGGATTTTACGCTTCCGAAACGTGCATGTAAGACCTCACTTTCGTGATCACTCCTCGTAGCCCAGATACAACCTCATTCTCTCTATTCACTCTCGGCGTGTCGGGGGATCCGGCTTCAAGCTCTCGTTGTCAGACTAGCGTTGCGACTGTCGTGCACATGCGACCCGACCATGCACCGTTTGACTGGATCCCACCCAACAGTCATTTATCGATTGAACGGTTTTGTACGTGTCATCAGTCGTCGTTTGAAGCATCGTTTATTCGTTGAACCTGTGTCTGCATTCACAAATTGCAGCTCCCCTGAGGCGAAAGACTAGTTCTACCGAGAGTCACCTCGGTTGCTCCACAGTGTGCGTTCAACGGATGTTGGGGTCTTTACTGGTGGTTTTAACACCCATTCCAACTTGGGTACTTCGTGACGGCTCATCGAAGGTCAGCCGATCCCGTGGACATCGGTGATGGACCTCATCCAGGTTTGTGTTGGTCCACTTACCGTTTCTCGCGAACTCACACTTTTGTCATAAATTGCGATGTGGGTTCACCTGATGTCTTCTTTCACCTTCACATCGTTGAAATCATGTTGATCGCGTTGCCATCAGTCACCAGTGGCATGGATCATTTGCAGATGGTCGATCATTCTGGTCCACTGTTTTGATCCGTGCTGGCTTTTGTTTGCGTCCAGTTTGTGGTCACGTCAACAAGAAAACCACTTGTCCTGCATAGCCGAATCTATATGATCACGCCAACTTTAGTTCCAGTCGGGTCTTTCAACTCAGTTATCTTGTCAGCGAAATGCGCAGTATCTGAGAGAACACCGGAAGCAGGTCAGAGAAGCCATGGACTCGGCGGCAACAGCCACGTAAACCTCAAAAAAGATGGACATCCTCGACTTCAGTTACTCTTTTGGATGTTGGCAGACCTCTCCCTCAAGATGGCAAATGTAATGAGACATTTAAGTTCCTGAAATGTCAACTGACCAAGGGCTTGATAAATGACCACTAGCAGTGGTGGATGGGGACTTGCAGGGAAATGGAAAAGATCCCAGCTCTCGGCAGTATTTGCATCCTTTACCACTTGGCTAAGAATACTAGTCCACAGAAGCCGACTGCAAGCTGAGTACTGAAAGAATCTGATGGCCCACTGATTCGCTATCATCTATGTTGGCTGAAGTGTTCGACTGGACATTTAAGACAGCAATTTACTTGACCCACTGTCAAATTGGGCCTTCCACTTCTGCCTGAACTTGAGTCAATCCAGGCGGATACCTGTATCCAAAATGACGCTGATCAGGAGGAGAGATTTTCTGAAAGGACAGAAAGCAGCTGGACCAAATGGACTGCGTCCACCCATCTTCAAGGATGATGGTGAAGTGTTAATATCGGAGTTAATAAAATTCATGGGTCAACCTGGGCAACTGAAGAGGTTTCCGAGGACTGGTGTGAAAGGATAATCTTACCGACCTACAGTGATGATGGTGGCTATTCGTGTGAGGGATTAGTTTGATACGCATTGAATGGAAGCTGCTCTTGTGTGTTATCCCTCGTTAGTTATCTAGCACTCGCGAAGTGTACGTGCGTGAGAATCAAACGAGTTCACATCTCGATTGAGGTTGTATTGACCAAATTTTCACTTCGCGGTTGGGTGTGAGTCATAGGAACATGTTTTGTAGAACCATGATGTATGTCTTTCTTGATCTGAACTCGACATTCCACTCAGTCGATGGTGCAGGTTTGTAGCGCTGCCATTCTTAGAATCATATGTCGGAGAAATTCAGTTCACTTGTCTTATTTCTGTATATGAACAGCCTAAGCTGAGTTCTCGATTATGCACAACGCGCACTAGATAGACTCTCAAGATCGGTCGCTCGGTTTGGCATGTGCTTTGCACCTTCAAAGTGCAAAGTATTGTTACAGGACTGGACGACAGCAGCACCGAACTTGATACTAGATGGAGAGGAACTAACGACTGTGGACCGTTTCACCTACCTTGGTAGCTGCGTATCCAACGATGGTAGCTCGGGAGTGGAGGTAAGTACGCGTATATCCAAGGCTCGGGAAGCTTACGCTGGACTGAACCACTTGTGGCGTCGGCCTGATATCGCACTGAAGTTGAAAGGTCGTGTGTACTGTGCTGCAGTGCGTTTAGTTCTGTTGTACGGTTGCGAGACATGGAGTATGCGTGTGGGCGATGTTCGTCGGTTGGTTTTCGACCACCGATGTTTGCGTGGTATCGCAGGGAATGGGTGGAGTGAATAGGTGAGCAATGTGGGATCAGGAATCTAGGACTAAGTGCCAATTCTGAAAATACCTTATCTCGACGTATGAATCTTAGTAGATTACGCTAGTTGAGTCACGTGTTGCGTATGACAAACACTCGTCTACCATAAGGTGCCCTATTTTGTGTTCCTCCCACGGCGTGCAAGAAGGAGACATGTGGAGATCAGCAGAAGACTTCTTGTTGGTTGGGGTCCGAAAGACTCGTCAACTAGCTGGCTGGAAACACTGAAGGATATGACAGTGAACTGTGAACAGTGGCGATCGTGTTGTCATTGTCTATTTGATCAGATGGATTGAAAGAATGCGTTTGCACAGTTGGACTGTGTTCCTTGTGTTTTTATTTCCCGCCTCTGTAGGTGCACTCCCTGTTCCCTCTGGATATTCACTTTTTTATATAAACGTGTAACTCTGAGGAAAAGGCAGCCGTCAATGAGGCTTGCCTTGTTGTTTCACGCTGAACGAAGATAAGGAGTAGGAGGAAGAGGATGGTTCGCCCGAGTTTACCACGGGAAATGGTTTTCTTCAGAAATCCCTTCCTTCTCCTTTTGTTCTCACTTTTGTGATTGAAGTTGTTATTGATGTGGACCTGTCCTCAAACGAGAATAGCGGTTTTGTTGTTTGCTCAAACAGGACATCTAAATTAGAATATGCGGACGGGAGTGTTACCCGATTTAGACGCAGGTTAGTTGCAGATTTTTCTCGATCGTCCGAAGGATAATGTGCAGAATGCTGTTACAGGACGGAATTAGCTCAAAACAGAACCTTATTCTTGCAAGGGAACAACTAGATGAGGTAGACAAATTTAGTTATTTGGTCGTTGGTGTCTTACCCTGTGGTCGTACATCGCTAGAAGTGTCTTTGTGCTTACTGAAGGTCCTACTTGCAATCACTAATTTGAGGTATCTGTGGCACTGGCGTGACAGTCGGTTGTCACAGCAGCAGTGGGATTAGTACTGCTATACGTGTCAGATGTGCAAAGACCTTTGTCATCTCTGCATCGCTGTTTTCGATGCATTGATGGTATATGGTGTGAAAATTTTGTGAGTAACTCAGAAATCAGGCGTAAGCTATTTGATTTTGAGGTTCTGTTTTTAGAGTATACACTGAATCAGAATAGGTTAAAATGTTCTTGACATGTTTTGCCCCTGTCACATAACATTGCCTCATTGTGCAGTGTTATCCGTGGGAGATGGTGGTTAAAAGTTAAGTCCTAGCTACCGGTCAATTACATGGGGAAAGGAATGAAAAAATTACCTGTTGGACTAGCTCCTGTAGGTACAATTAGGTCACCAGGTCGGGGTCCACGACATCACGCTTCCCCCGATTGTATGTTAGACAATGAGCAGTAACGTCGAATCTCTCAGTGTTTCTCTGAAGTGTTTACTTCTTCGTATAATTGTTCACCGTGCTATTCATCGTTCCCTTTTATCCTTGGGTGGTTAGTGTGGCTAGGTAACAATTGAAACCAAGGCACATTGGTGCTAGGTTAACGGTTGTGCAGCATGAAACTAACGGTCAAACTTTTTCGATCAAGTTCCCACTCCAGCCAAATCTTCAACCTGGAGTAGCAGGAGACTTCTATCAGTTGAATTCCTAGATCCGATTGAATATTGGGCCTGAGGTAGGCCATCATACAAGCTCGTTTGATCATGGGTGTATGCAAGGCGTTGCATCATGTCTAGAATCAGTCTGATTGTGTGAGGTTGAAGAAAATGTAATGGAGATCGTGAGAAACCGGTGATCTGTCATTCCGGCCCAAATGATTTGGTCGTTTTATACCTGCGGTCTGGTGCGTTACAGGGCTCTAGCATTCGGTGACCGATTCATAGAGTACAGTAGTAGCCTTGGTTGTGTTCGTTATGGAGCCGTGCTGTCCAAGTTACTGTCACGAGTATGCTTCTGTTGCATTTCATGGGAAGACCATTTGCCAGGCGCTGAACCCATCACATCCTAGGCTGCGTTGGTGCCTTGTCTGGATTATCCCGCCTCATTCCTATTTAGCTTCTGATATGATTTTGGTTCCCCTTTCCGTAGCCTTTGGATGCAACAGGACCGCGTAGCTTTCGCCTCGCTCATATGTATGAGCTACATTCAGACATTGCTACATCCACATCAATGTTCAAAGAATTAGGATGTTCAGATTACTAATCTGATGGTGATTAGGTTTCGGTTATAGTTTTATAAAAGTGGAATTCTAAAGCCCGATAAACTGAACGTAGCTTGCCTTCGAGGGAAGAAGATTGAGTTACTTTGAACCTAAGGATTGATCGAAATGCTTGTTTCGCCCCGTTGTTCAGGTCATTTTGGCATTTTGATTGTAAAAATGTTCATTCTTTAGTGACTTCCGATGATGTTTATAATAATGCACTGGTAGTCAACAGGCGCTGCCTATGAGATAGGAAAGTGTGAAACCTGGTTTCACTTTGAGAATGCACGATTAGGAACGGGCAATTAGTCAGTTTAGCACCCAGTATTTAAACACTGAGACTACGTAAAAGCAGCAATTTACAACTGTTCACAGCTTTTTCTTGGTCCTACGATCAGCGAAGCTAGAATTCGGGCATTCCGAACCATCAGCGCAACTTCGGTTGCTTCTTTTGTCCCGGTTCTACAATTAAAATTATGTGGGACTATGTATACTTGAGTACTTTGTTGTTGAAAAGTGAAATGTAAATATAGAAATTACTAATTTTGTCATCGGCAGTCTCAAAAAATTTCCCCGAACTCAGGTGCCATCTTCCGTTCATTAACTAGATGATGCAAGATTAGTTTAATTTGCCTCACCGCAGATGCATCTAGCTGATTCTAGACTTGTGATTTTGAATGGTAACTTGGACGTTTGAATGCTTCGGTTCTGTGTTCTCTATAGCTGATCGTACTGTCTAATATATCAATTGACGTATGTAGACAGTTATGTATGTATACACACACGCTCAGTACATTCGCGTGTGACTGACTCAATGACAAAAGTTCACATTGACAGGTTAATATAGTATGATGCCTGCAGTCAACTTTGTCATCTGGATTGCACTCTGAGCATAGCATTAGTCCCAGCATTTCGGAGTATGGATTATCCGCATTCCTCATGCAGTATTAGTGCCATGGAATTATCAGTGCTTTGAGGTTTCTTGCCGCTAATCACAACGGTTATTTAGCATGAGATTTTATGGTCATGATTTAAAATCGACTTCCTTTATTCTTGAGTAATATTCAGTCGCTAATTCCCATTCAGTATAGTCGTAACTCAACATCAATTGTTTCATTTTGTACAATCATTCAATTCGCACTTATTTTCTCCGATTTTGATAGCTGCATCGTTGGACCGAATATTGTTGAGAAAAACGCAGAGATTGTAAGACGAAATAACTATAGAGAAGCAAAAATATTTTGAATGCCAGAATGCCACTGACTGCAGCGTTTGGTCATGTGCTGTAAGTTTCCAACCATCGCGTTGGTGGAGCTCTTAGATACCAACCCGGTAATCTGTTTGCAACTACTCGGGACGGTCCACTGGTTAGCGTTTTCATAGCTTTTTGCCACCTCAGAAACTCACCATCCTAATCTGTCATTCAGTCATTACTTGTCCTGCAGAATAGTGTATTCACACGTTATCACCCATTGTTTTGATTATATTTTCAGCAATGCCTGGATCTACTTTTGGACCCTGAGGCGGCTCTTACAGGATTTGATAATGGCGCTACTTGGTATGGGGGAAACTCTTCGCTGTCCGCAGCGGATGAACTAACTCGACTCTCAGAAGGGCTTCCCGACCTGCACCTATGCTCCGAATTGGTTAAAAGCCTGATTAAGCATGTTGGTCCTGCCGACCGTGATATGTCTACATTGCCACACGCATTGCATCCACTTCTGTTACTTACTCAACACGATCAAGGATTCCGATTGGTTCGCGAGTAAGTGCGCCAGTCGCCTTATCATTTAAATCATACTACGGATATGGTGGTGGTACGCTACTAAAGATGGAACTGTATGGAAGGGTTCTGGTTACAATTGGTTCCATTTTGCTGATTTCAAAATGCTGGTTTTGCTTTGACCATTGGAATATATTGTCTTGTCCTTTTTCTATATTGAAAATTATGGATGCAATGTGCTCTTGCATCATCCTTAGTGATCATTAATAGTGCGTGTTCACCGTCTATCAGCCTAGTCTAGTTTGACCCGATCCCAAACCCTCGGTCAGCGACACGGAATTTTAATACCAATAATGATAATAGTTATAATCTAAGTCTGAGTGGCATGCTGAAAATCTTGGTGATTCTGAAGAGACTTTGCGTGCGCTGATATACCAGGGCAGATTCAGTTTGGAGAGATTTCTAATTTCAGTTCGTCGTGATCAACACCAAACTAACCTTTACTGTGAAACCGTAACTGCGGTTTTCCAAACGTGACTGACACTCAATGGTTTTGTTTCAGATTTGCGAGAGTATTTTCCAAACTCCCTTCTGAGAGGGCATCGTTTTTGCTGATTTGTGTCAGTCACTGTTAGAGATCTCGATTTCGGTCTGCTCGCTATATCGTTCAAGAAGATGGAACTTCACCTGTTAGTGAGAACTTCAAATGAGGTGCGGAGTTTTTGTTATCGCTCATTGTTCTGATCAGTTGAAATAGCTTGCCTCATCTGCGTGAATCATGAGCTTACCGCCATGAAACCTATCCTTTGCTCCATGGATTATCGGTGTATTTACCTATTCGATCGCAAAGTTGTTCAAATCATTCCTTGTGTTTAGTGGGAATACGAAACAATAATGAATTTCACCGTTTTGTCGGCCGTGTTTTCTTCCCATAAGGATGCCCACTTTGAGTTTCTGTACCGCGTTGTTTCAGGCTTGTTGCTCCTGCTGAATCACGGACAAGTTACACAAAGGCCAGCTGAATGCCCATAAAATTATTCCAATACATTTAGCTTCGATGCTTTTGAGGTATTCTTACGTTTTTCTTACTGAACCAGATTGTATTTAAGCCATCCAACATCATTTGTGATATTCCTTTTCAGTGCTCTAGAAGGCCCTATTGCTCAAATTAATGGCCAGCACCTGTTTGCATCACTGGTTCAACGAGTGAACGATTGTTTTAGTACCGAAAACCCAGACTGTCAAACTACTTTGGCCGTATGTCTGCAGTTGCTCCAATCCATGGTCGTCGGGCGTGCCAGTTTGCCTCTGACTTTTACCCCCGATGAAGGCACTTTATGTGACTCACAAAGTAGTGTTGATAATCCGGAAACAAAGATGGGAAACACTACAGCACTCTCTGTTCCCTCTTCCACATCTGTGGCCAGTATGGCCCGATTTCGTCGCTGGCATATTTCAGGACATAAAGTACGCACATTCCTCGGTTGGTCCGGCGTAGGGGACGAGGGTAAACCTGTCCGTGACCTCCACGCGTTGCTCGAGGTAAATGTCTTTTTAAATATCCATTTATAGTCGAGATTTCTTGAGTTGTCTGTTGTATGCATTTATCAGTCTGCTTTTTTCTTCTCTTCATCACAGGATGACACTCGCGATATAAGTTCGGTGTATGCTTTTTTCGTAGTAATCGTTTTCGATTATTAGAATGCTTACGTCCACTTTGGAACCATGATGACTGCGGGACTATGATTGTAGAACCGGATAATTAATTAAGTTTCCGGCTGACGGTAGTCCACGGCACATCATCTAAGCTGGACAACATTGACAAAATTGAGATTTGTTACGCATACCCTAAGGCCAATGACTTACATCGTTCGGTCTCCATGAGTAAATCAACTCGAGACTTTAGGAGCTATCGCAATTACTTCGTCTGCTAAGATAGTATCAACCGCGCAGTTTTCGCTGATTTGATGTTATTCCACTAATCCTATTAGCTTAAATGCACGCAAAGGTCAATTATGTTCACCATAAATATCTCTGCCAGTTATTTTTTAATTTTCGTCTAGAAACATACCTTCCTTAGGTAGTCCTCAGACTCTTAATGAAAAGTTGCGGAGATCAGCTGCTGTACTAAAGCATTGTTTTCGACTCAGGCGCGCCAATCATAGCAAGTCGAAGTTAATCTCTCCTCAGTTTTTGTCCTTTTTCTATTAGTCACCGATGCAGTGCAGACCTTACTCCGCTTATTTTCGCAGTTGTTTCATTGTGGTTTTTTATGAAACAATCTCCTCACATATTTTTTCATGATTTTTCATCGACATTTTTTTTCAGATGCTGACCGATGACGAACCATCGTTGGAGTATTTGCGCACAGGAATGAAAAATCTTCTCGCGTTGTTGTCTGAGGAGTTTGATGTGTCTGGATGTGATTCGGTCTCCATTCCTAAAGGGAATGTGGACTGTATCGAATCGTCCATAGGCGAAAATTTACCCGCATGGCCTGAACCGCGGCCTTTTGAGCGTTTGTTCGCTGAGCGTCGATACTTTGTCGCCATATGTGATCCGAGTGTGTCACCCCCTGAAACAGTTAGTCAAAGAAGACTTTTAACTGCTCGTCGACGACATCATTGCGCAACTGATTTGGTCAATCCTACTACTGCTTGTTTAGTTGTAAGTTCGTAAGACGAACCTCATTTGTTCATCCTTGCTTATCTCGACTTAATGTTGATGAATTCTCCATTTCGAGCGCGCTTGAAGATATGTACAATATCAATTAGCTCTCAGGTGATATCCCGGGGGCTTCATACTAATTTTCCCCTATCGACTGTATACATTGCTTTTAGTGTCTTCGTTCACCCTGAAGAATGAGATCGACACGCTAGTGGGCCCATATAACAAATGGTGTCACTTTTCTCAGACATAATTCATCGAAACCTAAGTGTCTGACATTGAATAGAGTCATGCTGATTCTGACTGAACATTCATCTTGTTTTCATTCTCTATTTTGGTGATCTAAAAACGATGCACAGTAGAGTTCCTGAATCAAAGTAGTTTTCATTCTTCCAGGTTTTTCATTTTTTTCTTCCGTGGATTTTAACCCATAGTGTAAATGAGGATCAGCTTCTGAACTCTTCTCACCAGAAAACGGTTATTTTTATTTCATAGTTCCGTTGTTCCCATGACTTGTTTTTTGCCTTTGTTATTACCCTTCCTGGGCAATTGATAAGCTTTTTTGTATTTTTTCACGTAGGCCTTTCATCTAGAATAGATGAACTGTGTATTAATCTACTCTCATTTACACTGATGCCTACAGTGAGAATGTAATGCGTAAATGAATAATGGATGGATAACCGTGTAAATGGACCTGGATCACTGATGGACTAAAGCCACTGGCTGTATCGCTTGGTCGTACCCGACAATCCGGTGGAAAAATAATTTACGCAAGCACTAGATGTGACCTCCTCTACTCGGCACTTAAGCCCCGATGGTTGTGCCCTGCCCTCCGTTCTAAAGGGTCATGTTTTCGACTCGTTTGTAAGGTCCGATTTAACCGCTGTTATTTATCCTCGACCTTTGATGCATTATGGCTCAACTGTAGTACAACCACATCGAGAGATGTTATTTCCCAGCTGCGAGAACTTGTTCACTTCACCTAACAGTATTGGCTTTTGAAATACTCTGTAGAAATTCAAATTCTGCCTTTTGTAACTGTTTTGGTTTCGGAGCTCCGAATTGAAATAGGTTTATGTAAACGGAGTCTATCTATTAATCTCTCGGTTTATTGCTCCATAGCGTTTGCTGTTTGAAATATACCATATGTGCAACCAAGTTGCTGACATGTTTATTTCGGTCGTGAATGGACATCTCAATGAGCGATTGTTTTAAACTTAAGGAACAATCCATCGGTCCTTTAGTACCTCTCCAAATAGACATTTATTTGATGTGCATGAATTATGGCCTTATCCATCTTTATTGTCATCGCTGATCGTCGGAAAATCCTCCCCCTTGAAATGTTCGCTTTCGCTTCAATTCCCTGTTGAATTGTAGACAACGAGGTCATCCGATCAGCTGACATGCAATCTGACTGAGATGGCAAAATCCTGTTGTAATGGCCTGTCTGTTCGCGATGAGCTGCTCAAATGCGGTCGTAAACGGGACACAGGTGATGCTGCAATCAGGCATCAGAAGCGACGTCGTGGTCAGGCTTCGATCATTGAGACCGGGCGCACATCAAAGAAATTCGGTAACTCATTGCATATTTAAGGCTGTTCTTCATATTTATGCTCAGTTCGCTCCGTATTATTCCCATTTTGTGGTGCCATTAGCTTCTTCAGTGCTGACGTTTCTGCGACCTTATGAGTTAGCAAAATCCTCGTTTACCTGTTGTTCTACACCCTCTCATCATCAAAGGGTAACTAGATGCTCTTGAAACGGATAGTAGCATGTTTCTCTACCTGAAGTGCATTTCCATTTGTGATCCTAATCAAGACTATGTACACCGTATAATCGTATATGTATCTGAAACAGTTGATGTCATATAAGCCCGAAATCTAAAGTATAAATTTCATTTTTGGTGCTAGCAATGTTGTTGGTAGATAGGTGCTGATTCAATTCACCCTATATTAGTGATAAGATTTCAGTTCAAATCAACACTGTCGAATCTATACATTTAAATATTCACCGAAGGGATATTTCAATTAAAACAAACTACGGTTGGCATTTCTTTGAGCGGACCAAACCAAGCCAAACCAAACATAAATAATCCTGCATCCGTGACAACGACGGAATACTATTGCCAATACACTGAACCAGTGATTCGTTCGATTCACGCCACAATATTGTTATACACTGACTAGGATGGAGACATGATACTGGCCCCGTAGAGTTTCATTCTGAGATAAACAGTTCAACCACAAAGGCACGCCACTATAATCCGTTTTGTCTTCTAGTTTTACACCTATAACTGAAGCACGAATGTATCTACAGATTGACTGATCTGAGCGAGATTAACAGCAGCGCTAAAACCTCAGCTCTGTTCATTATGGTATTTGACTACTGTTCAGTACGATTTCGAACCATCACCGGACAATAAATCGTTTGTTCCGTGAGTTACTGGAGACAGTGGGTGAGCTCACGCTGTACCAGCATGTGCAAGAACCCACTCGAAGGCAGGCGGGCTAAACATCTAGATTTTATGTTCTCACCATGGCCCTCTGACCTGTCCAGCACATATTCCAACATCATTAGGCATCAATAATCACGTTGTTCTGTCATTAAACTGCATGCTTACCTGCGCACCACAAGTTCTCATGAGATTTTCGTTCTTGTCTGTTCAAGTTCATTTGTATGGCTTCATTTTTTGTTGTACAGTTTTCGGAACATGTAGTGTACAATTTACCCATCAAGCCGTTCCGGCAATGACTGCCAGTCATCTCGATCGCATGGTGTGACTGAGAAGCGACCAGGGTGCTCGATTGTAATAAATATTTACTCCACTTAATTCCGCTCACCCCAAATGTTTTATTCGTTCGTAAGCAGATGGATTTCAGTGTTAAACTTTTTTTGTATGCTTGTGCTGAATTGTCTTCTGATACCAAGTGAATTGGGATTTCTTCTGGTTCTCATGAGAATCTCCTCATTGATTTCTCAATAAAGGCAGTAAAATGTCTACGATCCAGGGAATTTTCACTTAACATTGGCAGTTGGATTGAGGGAACTTGGGGTATAACCAGTTCGCTCGTTCGCATGCATATATACTAACGATCATAATAATGAATTACTTTATGATCTGTTCTAGTTGCTCCTATGCGTGGCCGTGGCTTTGTTCTACGCTCTGGACCTGGATCGTCTTGTTCCGTTGGCGGTGCTGGTGCACAACATGGATCAGGTTCTTCTGGTGCTGGTGGGGGAGGTGGCCGACCAGACCTGTTCCGATCACGGCCACTGAATACCAGTCGTCCTCCCAGTTTACATGTGGATGATTTTACAAAGCTGGTAAAAGACGATAATGTGATAGAGGTATGCTACCTCGACACTGATGCTCATGTTTTCAGTAGCCGTTTTTGTCATATACGCACACATTAGCGATTTACTCATTGTCCATTTGATATAAATTGAAATGCTTTATGCACAACTTACTCTACACATGTATCAACGACCTGTTGATCAGTTTGCAATTTTTCACTTTCGTTTGACTATTTCGGAGCCATCCATGTTTATAATCTTATTGTTTTTTGGCCAGGTTTTAAACGAAGTCCAAAAATTGGATACCTGTCACTCATTACCCAGAACCGTTTGTTCTCGTTCTACACTATTATTTTTTATCTCTCGGCGCATTTTCGTCGAATAGGTCGTCATGCCTATTGATAAATATCCTTACCCTCAAGTGACTTATTACACAGCATTAAGAAAATTCACCATTGAAATCCACAGAGGCAATATACATCCCCTTTATCCTTATTAATAATTACCAACAATGTGTATCCATCGTTCCTAATTAGGACAAAAACTGTAGAAATGATTAGGATTCCAGCATGGCAGACACTAATTATCCATACCGGCTCTCAGCGGCTTGCGGCACGTCAATACCATATGACTCACAGCTTTCTCTGTCTCTGGTGTTGATTATGCAGCACGACCTCATAGTTGATCGTTCGCACTAAATTTCCAATCTTTCAAAGTGAATATCAACTAATTTATCATGTGCGTGGAACCCAACTTTCAGTAACTTAATTACCTTTTTTCCATTGTCTAGGATATTCCTAGACAACGACCTTATCGAGATGGCCGTGGTTTTCGCGGGGGTAAGTTTCTCGTATATTCCCTTATCGACTGCTTATTCTGTGCAGCTCGTTTATGCACTCGTTCGATGCGATCAAATCATCTTTCAGCTTCACCCCGCATGTTTCATGAAAGAAAATCGCTTCAATGAGAAAGGCTGGTTGTGCTGTTGAGAGCAACCGTCAGTCTTGTCCCAATACTTGGAGCGGAAACGTGTGTAAGGCTCTAGCTAGTCAGATTGGATAACATACTGAACGACAGCATGTCGTAATCTTTCACTATTTTAACCGAAAGCATTGCTGTATCTGCGATGTGATAAACGATTTTATCATGGATCGTCTTTGGTTTACGTCCACGATGACTTATCCGTGGCTCTGAGCGTTAGTGCTTACTAACAGTCCATTGGGTTTTTTTTGATCGTTACTTGCGAACCTGGCTGTAAACGATATCTACGCCCGGAAGTGAAACCCCTTATATTTTCGGCTTATAGTGCTCGATTCGTTACTGAAAATTATGATAGTGCATCACTGAAAAGTTGGATGTTTCATCTTACCCCTCTAGGTTGCAGATAGGACGAACAGGCTTCTGCAGTTTAGTGCAGATAATCAGTTATTTCCGTCTGGTGCGAATTTCCGCTACTTTTCGCGTCTCACAGCAACATGACGCTCTAATTTCACAGGGGTTCTGAAACAGATCTATCATATCGCACTGAGCTAACGCTGGCCCAGTTCTGTCTGAAACTAGATCCTTCTGGTCCATGCACGTAGAATCGGGACATGCGTTAGTTTTGATGCGATTTTTACTGCAACTCAGTCAGCCTCGACCCAAATCTAGTTAGCCGTGGAACGTCTGTCGGATCCGGATCTCCGCATCAGTTATGAAGAGGAACTATCAGACGTTCTGAGAATTATTTCGAATGCCAATATTTATCTTCGGCGGGATCAAATCAAAAAGGCGGTGCACCTGGCAGCAGGTTTCGCCTGTAGTCTTGATCCTTTCTCCATAAAAGTCACTGGATCTCATAGGAGTCCCTTAGTCTGATACAACAAAAAGTCAGCTCCCCAATTGTAAAGATGCCGGATTTCGCCCAGGTTGAGGCTGAATCTATCATATTTTGATGCCTCACCAGATACTTAACATGTGTTACGCGCACCATCGTCAGACATTGGTAGTTTTTCTCTACTTGAAAGTCCCCTTTGTTTTGCGGCCGAACAGTACGCTTCACCGAAAGCGTATATCGGAGGAATCCGTGAATCTATTTCTGCATAGTACTGTCGTACCTATAGTCGCTTTAATGTATACGGTAGACTATCAAGTTCATTCCAAACAGCTAGCGGTGTTCGTCAAGTGTCCCACTTCATTTTACTTGATCGACTTCGTTATGAACGACGTAGTAGTGGACGACCCAAGAGGTCTTCTGGATGTGGGCATCGAACTGTCAGATGATGAGAAGCTGTGTAACCGAGATTACGCCGACGACCTTGTTTGGTTGTTCGTTTGTGCGGAGGATGCAGAGAAAGACTCGTGAGGGCTGTAGGTTCAACTGACATGTACTTTGCACCTGCGTAGTTTAAAGTAATGTTTCGCTAATGGACGTCCTTAATCCTGAGCTCAATAATCTATGGGAAGGAGCTATCAGTTGTTGACCTTTCATTTACCTCGACACCTGGGGAAGGGAGAATGATAACTCGGTTTTATTAGTGAGCAGACGCATATCCAAAGTTTGGGGAGCTGCGCTGGGCTGAAGCACTTGTATCCCGATGTGATACATCGCTAAATTTGACAGGTCCTGCTTATTGTGCCAGAAGGTGGTCAAGTGGATTAAGTATCTGTCACCGAAACGGTCAGAAGTTCGAATCCCAGATCGTTTGGTCACTTTGGTAGTAAACTGCAGCTCACTGTCCCCCGGCTCGTTACGACACCTAACCTAATGAAACACTATGTTGTTCTATGCCATCCCGAGTTTCAAGGTAAAGGCCACCGGTTCTCTCCCCTCTATATATTAGGTTCTAGTGACTATGGAATATCCCTTCCAGTGTGCTTATGCCTCAAGCATATCATAAAAATAATAGTTCGGCCTGTTTTTTGTTGTATGGTTGCAACATATGGAGCTTCCTTGCTGACTATGTTCATCGCTTGGAGGTCTCAGTTGTCGATGTTTGCGTACCTGGTTTAATGTTGGATGGATTCACCGTGTGAGCAATGTGCAGATTAAGAATTGAGTACTGAGTTCTGGTCCAGGGAGGTTTCTGTCACAGTCTATAAAGCTTAATAGATTTCGTTGGTTAGGTCGCGTGTTACATATGGCGCATGCTCGTCTACCGTACCATGCTCCTTTCCGTTCCTCTCACGGAGTGAAAAAAGCTACGCGAAGGTCAACAAATGACGAGACAAATTGAAATAAGAAAATGTACAGCAACTGTGACTCATTTCCTTGGTTGGAGTCCAAGAAACCCTGCAGTCGATTTGCTGGAGGCACTGAAGGATATACCAGCGAAATGTGAACAGTGGCTGTCGTGTTGTTATTTTGTCGGATAAGAATTACAGGTGTTTGTGCGTTTGTATGGTCAAACTTGATTGCGTGTGTTGGCTACCACGGCGTTCTTTTCTTTTCCCGCCCTATGCGAGTCTGCTCTTTGTCCACCTTGGGTATTCATTTTTCCTATGGCTTTCTGTAACAGAGAGGAAGGTAGCGGTCATTTGTTCATGCCCCACTGTTTGATGCTAAATGATGATCAGGATGTTGATGACGGTGATGACGTGAAGATCACGGTTATCCATTATGGGATGTAGTCACTGGTCAGGGTTAAAACAACGGTCAAAAATTGGGTAATTTTTCCTTAACAGTACGATTTTAACAGACCGTCATGGGGAAACAACAACCTATGATTGATAATATGCGATTATCACTTGCAAGTATACCTTACCCTGAAGTTTGTTTAAGCCTGATTATTGACTTATCCCGTGACGAATCTGGAAAATATCAGATCTCATTGCAGTGATCCGATCGCAAGTTCTGCTTGTGTTCTGCCCTCGAAATAACCACATAATTATTTCCAATTTTTCACTGCCCTGTAGAAGACACAACTGGAGTGATCATTAGTTACTTACCATCTCAGACCCGTTGAACTTTTTGATGATCGAAGGCACTTCGATATCCTTCGGTTCGATATCAAGCTTGATCCACCGAGACCTTGTATGGTTTTGCCACTTTCCAAGTCTTGGTCTTAATTGTCGGTCACCTATTATTGCAGTGGGCTCTAGAGGCCACGAGACATGCCCCTTCAGTCGAATTCATTCGTTAGGTTTGTAACAGAATATCTGAGGGTGAGTTGAACCAAAGGGAAAGTTATTAAACAAGTTTAGTCGCTAGTTCCGTATTCTGAATGCTTGGTAATCACAAATAACATAGTCCGCGATTTTCGCCGTTTTTCCCTATATTCAATGATTTCCAATAAAAGTGGTGAATCACAGTCAAAAGATGTACTGTAAAGGGAGATTCAGCTTGCTAACTGTTTTTAATAAAAGGAAGGTTGTAGGTTGCTGGGAGAATGAAAGGAGGAGGAGCCATCCTGTACAGGGCGTAAAGACATTCTGCATCTAGGGATGAGAACTTGATATGAGTGACTGGAATACAAGAACAATGAGAGAAGGTCATGGGGATGGAGCTGCCGAAACGAGCTTTGAAAAAGAAGAAAACAAAATAAAAGGGGATAGAGAAAATATAGTGAAGCGGCTCCTTGGCGATAAGTAAGTGACTTCAGATTTGAGCTCAAGGAAGGATCATTGGTCAGTCGGACGGCTTTTCTTCGAATCCATTCAAGAGGAGAAACAGCGGTAGACGAACCTATGCCTCACAGATGATTGCAGTATTCAAATGTCGGGCGTATTTGGACTTAGTATAAAAGGAGGTAGATGGGTATGTAAATGCATCTGATGCAGAATAGGAAACCAATTTTGCATGCAGCGCGGGAGGCCACTGTTAACACAAAGAGCGACCAACAAGGAGAAGTGTTTATGGATAAACCCAGTAATGAAACTTAATCAGTAGAATAAAGAGAGGTTGATATGTTTTGAGTGAAGTAGAAAGGGTATTAGTCTTGGAAAGATTGAAACAAACTTAGTTGATCGAGCCCCAGACAGTGATTCATCATATGTTGGAAGCAAATGGTTCACTGAGGATGTGGTGATCCTGATCGATGTTGGTAGTGGCTTGGTGAACGGTTGAGCGGAAAAGGGAGCAATGGAGAACGATGTCATCGACAAAACAGTGAAGAGAGTTGGAGGTTGATATAAGATCTCCGGACCAAACGACGTAAGGAGTGTATCGAAAAATCGATGCGCCATGTATTGGTTTTTTTATTGTGAATGATATAATATTAATAACACAGCGTTGTTGGTAGATGTAATGCGCCAACGTTTCGACTACCGTGGGTAGTCTTTCTCAGGGCCATTCAATGTCAGACTGACGTTGANCAACTGTCCTAAGAAATTCTAGATGCATCATTGTAACTTCGGATAATGAAAACCCAGGGAATAGGCTACTATATATATATATATATATATATATATATATGCCCGTATATTATCTTGTGGAGTCTAACTGAAACGCAAGGCGTCAACTGTTTTACACTTAGCTATACTCGATAATAACACTTATTATCCTTGACAGTGAACCTTGACAGGTAGGTACGTAAATTGACTTCGCTCTCTATCCTCGAGTGACGTCAGCTCATTAGTCAAAGAAACGCGGAAGTCACGGACTTGTGGCATTCACAAGAAGAGGAGAAAACTGATAGCGCACACAGATATAACAAACTGTACCTGACAAAAACAAATAATAGCCAGGACGAGTCTCATAGGCTTGACCACCGTCATCTGTTGTTCGAGCATTTTCGGGACCTGTCAGCTATGGGCCGAAAAAACAATTTCGAATTCCATATTTTCTCAGGCTTGAAATGACGGCTGTTTGAGATTTAAAAATTTATTGCCATAACTTGACGTACTTATGACTTTTGGTCATTTGATATCAGATGTCAGCAGAGTTTAATTTGCAGTTATCATTTCGGACGAGATGACTGCTTGATCGTGCTATTATCGTGATCTTGATTGGTCAGCATGAGATTCACTTTAGCAAATTCTAAACCGAGCTGTCGGGTTGGTGTAGGAGGCTTATAAACACCGACTGATGCATAAATTTTGACACTTGCATCTGAATACCGATGCAGCAGACTGATTTATTATTTTGGAGAACTTAGACATTGTAAAACTTGCCCTGAGAAAGACTACCCACGGTAGTCGAAACGTTGGCGCATTACATCTACCAACAACGCTGTGTTATTAATATTATATCATTGATATAAGATCCTTTATAAATTAAGGAAAAAAAAACTGGACGCAAACATGGAACCTTGGGGAACACTAGCATTCTGGTGATCACCAGCTGCGCTTCTCGAGAAGAGTTCACAGTCAAAATTTGTTTGCTTTTTCATTGGTTTTTCTCAATCTTTCCAGTCTGAGATTTTCGTGCATCTATATCTTGTTTTCCGTCATTCAAACTTGTCGTTTCATGTTCAGGACGGGGTCAACGTATGTCTTCTAATCGTGGTGGAGTCAACATTGGGGGACCTGGTGGGTCCTCAACTGGCGCTGGAGGAGGCGCTGGTAGCGGTTTAAACGTCACAGGAGTGAACAGTCAATCTGGAGTGTTGGCTGCTGGTCCCAGTTTATTGCCGACCCTACCCCTGGGTTTGAGTGTACAACCGATCAGTTCCTTGAATGCGGCAGCGGCAGCGGCGGCGGCTGCAGCATTGCTTCCGTCTTGGTCTCCTGACAATCGACCCATGTGAGCTACAGTTTATATATATATGGCTATTTTACACCGGCTTGAAACAACATTTAAATAGAATCATACAGAATGCGGGTACCAGGGGGGGATAATAAACGGGAAAATAACGAATTTTGTTTCGTATTTTTATCGTACATCTTTTATGATTGTTTTCTTTTTCCGTGGTTTTTTTGGGTTTGGGGGGAGATACATGCGTTCTGTAGACAGGCCATGCAGCATTTGCGCCAGTAACTTAGATTATGAGTTGGCTCTGAGCGTTTGCAACCAGCAATGATTTTCATCTGTTGGGTTCCAACCAGGAAGGCAGGAAGTATCATCCGATGATAAATGCGAAGCCATTTTCATCATACCTCCGCGCCAAGTCGTGACATGGCCTCCGCGTCGCTTCCACCAGCCTTGCCCGCAACGTGCGAAAAGAAGAGGAGAACGTGAACGATGGATAGGCTTACGCGAAACGTGTCCGCACCACTAAATGCGATGTAGTACGGCTACTTCAGTCAGAGGATAACTGTCTGCGCCCAACGCCCGATAACACACCTAGTCACTGGTCCTCCGATGCCCAAATTCGAGCAATGCTTCGGAAACATCGATGATCGTGTACAAACGACCTCTGACTGTCTTAACGCGGGGATTTCCCAATGGTAAAGAAGAGCACTGCGAATCGTGACATCCTATACCGTTTCTTGGAGAGAAAGCCGAATGTCACGAACATGCCACTAACTTGCAGCTTCATGAAAGCTGCTCTGGCTTTTGTAATTCACGATGTGGTTTCCTCCCGAATACCTCCCCAGTTGTAAAAACAGACTTCAAGGGTACCAGGAGCTGTTGACTATCTCTAACCGATCGCCATCATCATCATCATCATCGTTCAGCGTTAAACAGCAAGAAGAGCCTCACGGACCGTTGAATTTTGCCTACAGTCACATGTTTCTATCGAAAGAAAGAATACGCAAACGGAATAGGGAGTGGACCTACAAACCCGGAAAAAGATAAGGACGATGCAGTAGCCAACCCATGGAACACAGTCCAACTGGACGAACACACTCTTTCAATCACTCTGATTAAATAGACAATGACAACACGATCGCCACTGTTCACAGTTCACTGTCATATCCTTCAGTGT
>LUCM01010875.1:0-51728 GCA_008360955.1 Fasciolopsis buskii | reverse complement strand
TGTATAGTTCGTTGGCAATCATGGAGGGCACGCAAGCCCGGGCACCAGCACGTCAAGTGTTAGTCTCGTTGTGACTGGAGATGAGAATTATTTTTGGTTGAGGCACTGAATGATAATGCTGGGACAACCGAGTCGTGGGGAATGCCTATGGTGTCTGCCTGTAGACCTTACTCGCCCGAAAAGCGCCCGAAAACAGCGAAGAAATCACAAAATTTCTGCGGTGAAAACACAAAATCAGTCGCTTAGTTGTTTTACTATTCCCTTAATTCTCCGCATTTGAAGTTCCATTGCCATGTTGTTGCGCTGGCATCATATTTGTTTTCAAGTTGGTTTACATATATATTTATATATCATCCAACAGACATATCTCCTTTGACCTTGACAGGTCTCCTCTCACGCCGGCGTGCCTCCAGACGCGAACTTTGTTCTTATGGATGGTCTAGATTTGTAATCAGTGCCAAATTGGTAATTCGAACTGTCTGGTTTGTCTGCGGAACTAACGTCGCTGTGAGCAGGAACTTTCGTGATCAAGCGCTCATTAAAGCTCAGCAAACCATACTGTGCGCCGCGATGCACTCGTCTCAACTCTGCGGATTTTCTGATCGTAAGTAGAAACTCCAAGGGCTACTAGTTGTGGGAATTAACGGGAATACATACATGTAATTCTTCCACGATGCTTAGTGTCAAAGGGGCTTTCCAGACGGTTAACGATTTACCTCGTCACGGAGTCGATGTTGCATATGGGACCAGATATTCCAAATCGTCTGTTTACTGGAAACGCGCCACACACACCGCGGCCTTATGTCATAGTTTTTCTTTTTTCTTTGTTTCTTGAAAGCTTCGTTCGACTCAGTAGTATCGGTAGAGCGCTTATTAGTGCTCTCCCGGGTAAGGTGTGCTAGCGAAAGTTCATGAAACCTGCTGCGAAGGCATTTACTTGCCATACGCTATGTCGCTGTGAGGCTAATACGGTTACTATCAAGTTCATGGGGGCGAAACGACTAATGTCGTTCGCCAAGGATGCCCCATTTCTCCTATTCCTGTCCAACTTCATCATGAACGAGGTGCTGTGAAGTGCTTATAGGATGGTCTCCGGATGTTGAGGACTTCGAACTAGGGAAGCGGAGGAAAGCTATGCGACCTAGATTACGGAGCACGATATTCGTGTGGCCTGTTCGAGTTTGCGGACCATGCAACGGTCACTAGATAGACTGTCGAGATCGGTGCTCGGGTATGACAAGTGCTTTGCACCTTCAAAGTGTTAAAGTTCTGCTACAGGGACTGGGACGAAAGCAGCGCCGAACTGATATGGATGGAGAGGAACTAAAGCGACTGTGAGTCGTTTCAACTTTACCTGTATTGTTTGTCCGAATGATATAGTTCCGTGAGTGAGTGTAAATATGCGTAATATTCCAAGGCTGTGCAGCTTTGCGCCTGGATTGAAGCACTTGTGGTCGTCGACCTGATTATCTCCACTGAGTTGACAAGGATCGTGTTACTGTGCTTCAGTGCGTTTCAGTTCTGTTGTACAGTTGGGAGATACGGACTATGCGTATCGGGGTGTTGGTGCGCTGGAGGTGTTCGATCACCGATGCCTTGCATGTAAACGCTAGATATTGATGGAACTTGACTGGCGATAATGCGGAGGTTAGGATTCTAGCATTAGATGTCTTTTCTGAGAACATCTTATCTCAGTCTGTGAAGCCTAATCCACTACGCGTGTTGAGTCACGTGTTGCGTATGGCGAATATTCGTCTACCGTAGTGTGCCCTATTTTGCGTATTTCCCGTGGAGTGGAGGAAGACATGTGGGAAGGTCAGCAAAAATGATGTGGCAACCTGGAATGAGAAAATACACAATAGGTGTTTCAGGTATTCGTGGTTGGGGTCCGAAAGACCGGTTAACCAATTGGCTGGAGACATTGAAGGATATAGCAGTTAACCGTGAACAGTGGCGATCGTGTTGTCATTTTCCATCAAATCAGAATGATTGAAGGAGTGCGTTTTTACAGTTAGACTGTTCCGTGTGTTGGTTACTCCAGCATTCTTATCTTTTCTTACTCGTGTAGGTGCAGTTCCTGTTGCCCTTGTATATTCACTCTTTTTATAGGAACATGTAACCTAGGGGAAAAGACAGCGGCTAGTGATGCTTGCTTTGCTGTGGTGAACGATGGCAATGATGATGTGTGTACGTCAAGTTTGGATGGGAAAGAATGCCGGATTTCTAAGTCATCTGAGTGTAGTCGAAATGTTACTAATGTTCACATAGGATTTATGGAATTTCAACAGAAAATAGGTCACTTGCTGTGGCACTTAGTCGTATCAGCGATGCGCTCGACCTTCCGGTTTGTGTTCATCTTAGTGACTGTGAATACGCGCTCTACATTTGCAGCGATCTGATGGTCAGGGGTCGTGAACGTATGTTTGTCTGAGGGCTGGTTTTTATTTTCAAATGACGTCAGTACACCGCTGATTTTGATCAAGTGTGTCATGGGGTTTGTTTTTCGGTAGGCCGTAAACTAGTCTATTGGTCTAAGGTTTTTGGTTTCCATGTTGTCATTTAGTTACACATCCTGCAATAATTAAAATGAATATTATCAAAGATGCCGTGCCTTACAATACCAACGGTATATTTCTATCAACTCCAGGTAGGTTTCGTATGTTACTTCTTTGAACATTCCCAGTGCAAGAAGTCGTCCATTTCTAGTTCTTTGGAACCTGCGCGCTACGATTGTATCCACATGTTCATTACTCCAACAGTAAATCTGGACATCGCATGGGAACGATGGAGTACTGACAGATAGCAGCTGGGAGTTTTGCCCGTTCCAGTGCCTGACTTACGGGAGCTCTACGTCTTTCATCATTCCAAATCGCGTGATCGTGATTGCCTGTTGTTCTTGGCGTCTCAGATGGTCTTACGGGTGTTCCTTTCTTTATACGCACAAACAAAACAATTGGTCAGGTAGTGTTAACCGGGCATACTAGTTCTTACATGGGACGTTTTTAGTCGGCTGGTTTGACCCTGCTCGGTGCTTGAATTAGCAAGAGGTCGCTTCAAATCTTTACGCTTTTGTTTATACTTTATAGTTAAGACAATGTCGAAGTATTCTTGTACCCTCACCTTTATAATTGGATGCAGACGTCATTTATCGCATATCCTTATTGACGCTGTTTTGACCGACACCCACTATTTTGTAATATATGTATATATATATATATGCTACGATACATGCGAAATTATGATCCTCATAGATGGGTTCAGCAACTTCGAAGTGTCGCTGCTAATAAAACTGCAATAAAATTTTGTAAATTTTCGTACTTCAGTGCCGCATCGTAGCCGAAGTAGTTGGTAGTTTGTCGACATTTCGGTAGTCATGGCTGACCTTTTTCCTAGCTGATTTTGAAACGAATGGAATGGGGAGGACAGCCTAAAACCTTTGAGTGTTTACCAAAGTGCTTTCGTGTGTTTGTCTTTCTTTGTTTATTTGTATGCCTTTGCATGATGTTCAGAAGTCTAAGGCAGAGTGCTAGGTCTCTGCCCCCATTATCTATGTTGATGATGTTAAGCCGTCTGAAGCCAACCACGTGACTTTAGAGTATTTATCCAATAATGTTTTCAGTGCCGTCCACATATCTGAAATCTCTGCACGCCGTTCCGTTAGAGGCGTGTAGGACGGACAGTTATTGTCAAGGTCTCATCGCAGAGATGCTCGGTATGTGTGCGAAATCCACATTTGAGGATTCTGGTGTCGTAGTTAGTGGTATATATATATATATATATAAGCAGGAAGTAGTATCTGGATGCGTGAACAAAATTTGCCCGGGAGCACACGACCGGTTTCGCGGTTATTGTCGCTCGTCAGGTATGCGTACCCGATGCTCTCTTGTTCAAACATCCACATACTTGTACACTCCGAATTGATTGATATTTCTCACCAGAATCGAATCTGTAGCAACAGGAGTGTGCATGGAAGCTCTTCGTCGAAGAGTCCACAGAAGAATCACAACTGTGATTCGTTGATAATTCTCAGTGTACGCCTTCTCAACTCTAAATATATATATATATATATATATATATATATATTCACTAACCTGGTTCAGTCCTGTTGCCAACGCGATAACGGCGAACTAATTCAATAAACAATCTCCAAATGTCGTGTCTTACTAAGAAAACCTATGTACCTTTTTTCTTGTGTTTTGTTTTCCGTAAACGGTGGCACTGGTGAATGTTTGTTTTCTGCCCTCACGAATTCCATCATTATATTTGTGAGGATTCAAGACTATTAGACTAAAAAAACTTTCCTTTATTAAAGTCTTACCACTATTATATGCTATTCACAGTGTCCTTTTATTGGCTAGCTGTAAATTGTGAATAGTGCTTGGAGTTTTAATTAGATATTTTGCTCCGTTCATTTTGTGTTACGTAGGGACTTGCAGCGCTCGCACGTCGATGCACTCATATTCGTCGTATTCGTGAATGGTATTCCTAAAGAAATTAAATGATTTGTTTTACCCAACTGCAAACTTTTGCTTTTTGACGAATTGCACCAATGTTATGGTCATTTCAGTCAACCATTTTTGACTAACAATCGAAAACCGATTTTTATTTAGGTTGCGCTTTTCAGTATCCTGTAATACTTGACTGGTTTTTCATTTTCTAGTATCACTTTGGATTACTCATCCATCCAGAAGAGACCTATGATACTGTGCTGCAACTGGCTAACTTTGGCGTCAGGCAGTAAGTTCTCAGCATCGGTATGCATCTTTGTGTTTGTTCTGGTTAGTTATCAGAAACTGGTCCTTTACCGTACACTGAAGTAATAGCCACTTTAATTACCATATGGATCGATGAATGATCTGATGTTCCGGTGAAAGAATCTGAAGATTTTTGAAAATGAACAGATTCCGTTTTTCCCGTTGCCGTTGGGTGTGTTACTCAGCAGTTTTTGAACTCTCAAGATACTCAGCAATATAGCGGTAGTTCTGAATGCATTGGCTTGACAATGATCTTCCTATTTGCATTGTGCCGGGCTGGATTCATGCCATTTATAGGAACGATAACAACCAACGATTTCGCCACACCCATCCCAGAGGGGCTGCTCGCTTGCCTCGGTGACCCGAAAAGCCATGATGGATGGTTTTCTAAACTGAAGTTCCAACTGTGCATAGTACTGCAATAGTCGAAGACCACACGTAGATCAGTTCCAAGGAATGCCTTTCTGAGCTTCATTTGGTTCTACATACTCAGCTGCCTGTCGTCTAAAGAAACTACTATGGAGAACCAGACGGAAAGAAGCAGTTTATGGACGGAACCCCCCACTAGATGACCTTAAGTGTAAATTTTCTAGAGGTTCTGTGCAAGGTCAGAGAAGTCATCACTCGCCTGGGCTGGGCAACCCCAGTACCAAAGGATGTCATCTCGTCCCCTTCCACCTGGAACGCTAACCCGCGAACGAGAAGGACAAAACAACATAAGAATGACAATGAGCTCTTGCATGACGGGTCCGAAGAAGTTCACCACAAAGCTTCGGTCGCACACCCGTGTTGTATACTGCTCCACCGACCTAGGGGTCGAACTTTTGAGTCCCGGTTAGGGTTCACAGTGAAGACCTGCGATGTGGGCAGCCTTAAATTGTCGCTTTTCCAGACACGCCCAGCACTTTCTATTAGAACTCACATTAAATTTCGGTCTCTCAACATATGGTAGTCAAGTGGATTAAACACCTTACACCGAAGGGGTCAGGTATTCGAATCCCAGATCTGCCAGGCTCTTTGGTGTTAGACGGCAACTCACTGTCGTCCGGATCATGACCACACCTCAGTTAATGTGACGTTTTGTGGTTCTGTGTCATTCCGAGTTTCAGGATCAAGGTTGGCAGCCCTTACCTCCTTGTGCAGTCCGCCCTAGTGGCTACTGAACAGATCCCCTCCACTGCATTCATGCTGCAACCGTGTCGTAGGAAAATGCTGCGAATAATTGTGAAACACCGCATCTATCTCTCGGAACGGTAACAGAACAATAGTCCACAGATTGGCCACACAGCTTGGCCACACAGCTTTGGGTGGTATATACAACGTCTCCGAAAAGCACCTACAAGACTGCATTTTCATAATCATTTTATAGACCATACACAACATTGGTCTCGTTTCATTCTTTGGATGTCGAATGATCCGGCTTCTTGCGATCGTCGGGATCATCTTTAGCACAGGAACTGAGCGTTCTGTTAGACTAGATTTCAGTCAACAGTCATTTGTGTTCAATTCCGTTTGACGGTTCTTCACGTTGCAACAGCAGTCGACTGAAACGGCGATGTTTGTTTATTGTGTCTGTATTACCCTTCAGGTTGCAGCTGTCTTGAGGCTGGAAACGAGTTATTTCGAGACTTCTCCTGGCTACTGTAAAACGAGCGTTTAACGGACATTGTTTGTTGCTGCCGATTTCAATGCCTAAGTTGGCTGTTTATGGGAGACAAAAGCATATCGAAGGCCCACTTGTTGTCCCGGATGATCGCACAGTTAACGGCGTTAATCTCATATTAGTACGCTCGGACCATAAACTGTTTTTGGACAGTACAAGCTTTTGGCTTAAAAAAGAAGAGTACCCGGCCCTCTTCTTTGCCTTCAAATCTGTAGGCTCAGACTGACCGCATTGCCACTGGTCACCTGTGACATGAACTAGTTGAGGATAATCCAACATTTCTTTCCACGTCTGTGAAAGATCACGCGTTAGTCTCTTTGCTTTTGCTTATATCTAGCCTGTGGTTACAACAACGAAGAAACACCGTCCTGTACAGGGAGTTCTAGACGATAGTCGCCGAAATAAGTTTGGTTATCTCGACAGAATCATATGCCCAATACCTGAGTAGACATTGGAATCAGATCAGGGACGCCCTGCATGCGGCGGAAGGTGACACACAGAACTCTAAGTCACGTGGACATCACAAACAGTGAGCTCCTTTCAAGTCAGTTTCCTTGATAGATGCTCACAGATCCGTCCGTCCGGATGCCAAGCAAGGTGAGATACCGGAACCCCTAAGGCGTCAGCCGACTGAAAGCCTGAAAAATGACCGGAATCGGTGGTGAATAGGTAAACTTGTGGAAAATAAGGGTCCGATCATTGGAAATGGCCGTAAATCCTACCGATTAACTAGTAGCAGTGACCCACGAAAACCGATTGAGTCGATGAAGGAATCTGACAGGTCATTAATTCATTCAAGCTCTTTGCCTAGAGCGTTGGTCATAGTCATTGATGGGGTAGTTTCGTTGGCCTGGTTTCACATTGGAACTTCCGCCCACACCTGCAAGTGGAACAGTGCTAGCGAATGCCAGTAGTTTGTCCGAAAAGCAGGTCGTCAGAGAGAAAAGACGTAAGTTCGCATTACCAAACCGGATGTTCTGTTCCTTTTCCAAGGGTAGTCGAGGAACTTTAGCATCGTAATTAACGAAGGTCGTCGGTCAAGCTGCGGGAGGGTGCAGATTTTGAAGTTCTGCTGTGGAACAGCAGAAGCGCGAAACACCATCCACTCCGATAAAATGTTCAAGAAGCAATTTTTTAACTATTGCGTTCAAACCGCTCGCGATAATATCCGCTATTAACCCATGTTCGCTTGAAAATCAAGATGGTCTCCAAACCCATCGGAGTTTTGTCTGCGCCATTCCCTATACGCGATAGGTGGCCTAACAGTCGCACAATCTGTCTTCATCTAAACACAACATTTGACCCAGTCGACGTTGCGATCCTGTGATGTGGTTTCTTCTTGAAGGAGGTACAAAATAAATTACTTTCCTTTTTTCTATTCATCATGTGTTGTTTCGTAATATTGTTAGAACGTGTTGAGAGAGTAAGGCATGAGTTATTTGGCCCCTGAGTTTAGTCGTTGTGGGAAGGAGTAGATTTGAATAAGTTACGTTGGTTGAGGAATATGCTGCGCATGTCCACAGACCGACTGGCTCGGTGTAGACTGTTCTCTAATGCCGATTGATAGACGGGTAGAGGCGATCGATTCGTGACGTAGGGAAAGGGTATGGAAATCCTAACGGGTGGACTGTCCGGAGTTCGTTGAGTTAGTTTACCGGGTGGGGGTCCACGAGGTCTCCCAGTGCGATAGTTGAAGACCTTAGGCAATTCAGTTAAATGGTACAGTCGATGGTGTTCTTACATTCAAAATGTTTCCTCTTCATAGTGTTATCGACTTATTATCTCAGTTTTATTTCACTAATTTTCAATGCTGCGTGGTAGCAGCCAAGGCCGAAACACGTTAGTACGAGACTAATAATCGTAAAACTGAAGCTTACTAATTTGAATATGCGTTGATTTTTATTGTCATGTTCATTGCGTATTAGCCATTTTTATACACTGAGATCATCAATTTATGTCCACGTTAGGTCGAGTTCATTTGATTCTTCGTTAAATGATATTATGTTATCCCATATATTTTGCACCATCATGATGATGGAATGTGGTGGCAAAACCAAACCAGGAGGTGAGTAAGTGCTCACATTATAGTTAGTAATGGGATTATAACAGCATCGGTCGGATACACACAAAACTTGGTTGCCATGATAACCGATTGCAGGCCGATGAGAGATCATCTGGAGCTTTTAAGCGGATCATCCGCCTGATCGGACGTCGGCTGTTTTTCACAGTAATTTTCTGTATTATTGTATGTATGTCGCTGCGTGGCTTTGTCAGCCCTCATTTTCTGCCTCCTCCAAATGCCAGATGGTGACATTCTATACTCGGGGATCTGAATTACTGTTCACCGAATAGGTTGTCCTTCAAATCCATTTCACATACCGATCTTATATCTGCTGTGAACCACTTATTACCTCCCATTGTAAGGTGATGGTTAGTTAAACCGTATTCGGTATCCTAGCTTTATAAATCAGTTTGACTTTGTGGCTCTGGTTCGTAATTTTCTACGTTTTCAGACTGCTCATTGATGATTGCTACAATACTCGGGCCACTTTTCCGTTTACCGCCAAAAGGTAAGTAAGGGGATTTAAACATGTCACGATGAATTTCAATAGAATACAGGACAGTATCACTGTGAATTTGTTCCCCACTGTTTTTTGTACTTCAGCTGTTTTTATATAGTCCAGCGGTCGTTTTCCAAGTAAATTGACTGAAAAAAGTGATGGGCAACTTCGTTTTAAACACTTTAGTGATCTGATTAGAAAGAGTTAGGGGAAACAACCAGACATTGAGATCGACCAACGATCTGTCACCGGATGACTAGGGCCGTAATAGATAAGTGAACAATATAGCCGTAGGTCGAATGATGCCATGGGGAAACTATTGTTGCTTTTTAACGGCTTTTGCTAACCGACGACACTCGTGATGCCGCCATGACATCCGGATTTCTCCCAAGGGAAGGTTGTACAATGCCACAGTTTTTAGTGTTCTGCTTTACGGTTGCGAGACTTGGCCTATTCGTGCTGAGGATGCCCGGCGACTATCCCTTTCCGACCACCGATGTCTCCGAAACATTGTTAGTGTCTGGTGGGAACACCGAGTAAGTAATGACGAGGTGGATCGTCGTGTATTGGGCGCAGACGGTCATCCTCTGACTGAGATAATCGTTCTACGTCGCCTTTGGTGGCTTGGGCACGAATTGCGTATGTCTACTCATTGTCTGCTTTTCCGTGCTCTCTTTACACGTGGTAGGCAAGGCTGGGAGAGCGAAGTAGCGGTCAGGCTATGGCTTCGTGTAGAGGCGTGAAGAAGTTGGATTCGGTTTCGGCCTCGGTTGGTGCTTCGCACCTTCCTGGCTAGGATCCAAGGGAGGAGGATTCATCAACATCATCGTTCAGCGTTAAACATAAAGGCAAGCCTCACTGACCGCTGCCGTTCCCCAGAGTTACACGTTTATATAAAAAGAGTGAATATCCAACGGGTGCAGGGAGTAGACCTACACAGGCGGGAAAAGATAGGATGCTGCTGCAGCCAACACACGAAACAGTCTAACTGTACAAACACACTTTTTCAATCATTCTGACTCAACAGAAAACGACAACACGATCGCCACTGTTCACGGTTCACCGTCATATCCTTAAGTGTCTCCAGCCAGCAAGTCGACGAGTCTTTCGGACCCCAACCACGAAGGCGTGAGACACCTACTTTACCTAACTTCGCTGTACATTTTCTCATCCCACGTTGCCACGTCATCTGTTGGCCTCCACATGGCTTCTTCCATTCCTTAGGAGGAACACAAAATAGGGCCCGGTATGGTAGACGAATGCTCGTCATTCGCAACACGTGACCCAACCAGCGCAGTCTACTAAGTTTCATACGCTGAAACAAGCTATTCTCAGAAGTGGCACCCAATAACAGATTCCTAACCTCAAAATTACTCACCCGGTCACTCCATCCAATCCTAGCCATACTGCGTAAACATCGGTTGTTGAAAACCTCCAACCGACGAACATCGNCTGTCTCTTATACACATCTAGATGTGTATAAGAGACAGATATATATATATATATATATATATATATATAGTGAAGGGCAATTGTGGGCTCGATCTGTTGGCCCATATTTTTTCTTGTGTTCCGAGATTCTGACTTTTGCCTATCTGCATGTTTACCCAATATATTGAGCGGAAATTCTTTACAGTTGATCATGTAAATACGATTGCCCTGGTCGTATATACCAAAACAGACAGACAAACACGCGAACACACCTTGCTCAACGCCCGATAGTTTCAGGCCGTCCTCCCAGTTTCATTCACTGAAAAACCAGTCCGTGATAACCGAAACGTCAACAAATTAGCTACTTTTTTGACTGCTGTTTTTGAACAGTACGAATTTGCTTCTTACATTTTTCACATGACGCTTCGTTATTGCAATACATTGGGAGTTGACCTCGGCTCCGATACAGTTGAAATTCACTTATTTTTAAAACGTTGCTCCAACGGGTTAGGTGGTTAGTGAATAGTCTGTTTTATTGTTTGGTCAGCTGCATTTCGTGATATGATCGCATACCAGATCAATTGTCTTGTTTACAGAAGGCTCGATTGACGTTTTCCAATTTGAAGCATCTTTCATCGCTTCGATGACCGTTTAACGATCATAAATTGAGTGTACAGTGCACACCTCAGAAACCATGGTATATGGTATATGAATATCGTTGGTGTTTGAGGGGCTGTGGCTTCGTAATATTGTTAGAACGTGTTGAGAGAGTAAGGCATGAGTTATTTGGCCCCTGAGTTTAGTCGTTGTGGGAAGGAGTAGATTTGAATAAGTTACGTTGGTTGAGGAATATGCTGCGCATGTCCACAGACCGACTGGCTCGGTGTAGACTGTTCTCTAATGCCGATTGATAGACGGGTAGAGGCGATCGATTCGTGACGTAGGGAAAGGGTATGGAAATCCTAACGGGTGGACTGTCCGGAGTTCGTTGAGTTAGTTTACCGGGTGGGGGTCCACGAGGTCTCCCAGTGCGATAGTTGAAGACCTTAGGCAATTCAGTTAAATGGTACAGTCGATGGTGTTCTTACATTCAAAATGTTTCCTCTTCATAGTGTTATCGACTTATTATCTCAGTTTTATTTCGTTGTTCTTTGTTCATTCTGATGTCGATTTAGGTTTCTGTGGTGTAGCACCGCATGTGAGAGCGCATTGTACGTTTAGTGTTTCATAACGGTAGGTGTACCATCGTTTTTTCACGGTAGCAGTTAGGCCCTTGTTTTCCATTTAAGTGGCATCTACACAAACTCCTTTTTCCCAATTATTAGTATGTCTGTAAAGAGTAAAGCAGTTTAGAAAACATTATCGTTCCACCAACAGTATTATTTCTGTTTTTTCCCTTTTTACGTTTATGCTGTTATATCATGTGAGTGGTTGGGCTGACCTCATATGTGTTGTAGATTGTGCCTCCTCGTGAACGGCGATGATGAACAAGTTCGTGATAAACGACGACCGGGTTTGCTTTCATAGGCGAGCGCCGTTGGCATACTGGAGTCCTAATGGCTCGACATCCGGCTTGACGGTGCTGACCCACGTCTTTTGCTGTCCATGATGGGAGTACCTAGCTTTGAAACAAATGACAGCAGTTTTCAGATCTCTATGCTTGGGCTTGGTGTTTTCGAATCATTGAGATTGTCGCCGTTGAACAATTACGGACGACTTTTTAACGTTAAGGAGACGTTTCCTTGTTGCGTCCAGATTTTGCTGCTCATCGTTTTGAAACTCTGTCGCAGGCATTGGCGGTTAAACTCTTTGAACATCCGCATGACGTTGACATGCACCGGTCGTCATTCTCGACCGTAGGTCAGTGTGACGTGGGGCTGGTCTCTCGGAGAGCTCAAGTTTTCATCAGAGAACTTTTTCGCTGGCCGCCTGGAGTGATTTGGATAGCCAAAGAGACGCTATCTCGGTATCGCCAATTCGTTTTTTAACTTGCTGTTTTTCTCGTTCCTTTGAGAGGAACCTGGAACCTAGACATTATTCTTGTACCTGTTCAGTCATTTTTTGCTGAAGTATATTGGTTGCATGGATTGTGCACTGCAAGCCTAGTCTCATGGTTTTTACGAAGTGAACTACACTAACCAGAGTTGATTGTAGGACAGCTTTGTTAACGTTTTATGACAAATCAGCCAGGAGGGAGTCCCGATTCACATATATATCAGGGTAATCAATGAATACCTGACCCACTGTGCAGTCGACAGCGCAAATGTGTAATACCGGTGCGACTTGGTAGCCTTGGAGAATACTCTACTTACTGAAGGGTTTTCTGTGTTCTCATTTGCATATTCAGCTGATTACTAAGATCTCATTAGAGTGGTAGTCGTTTACGGCATATCTTTTGTCCGTTTGTAAAGCGCCATCGTCAACCGAGCCGAATACTGCACGATCAAACAAAACAGAATGATGCCGGTTCTACTGATTTTCGCTCGCCGGTTGCATTGCTAGTGTGGCGGGGTTTTAGAAATTCCTGCAGCTAGCCGCCATCTTTAAATTATCCGCAATTTCAGACTAGTATGGTTGGTTGTTCCAAGCTGAATGATTAGCTTTTCGTCGAATGTTCCCGATATCCAGTCCCTCTGATGTCATATAATGCCCAGTTCATTGACTGCCGATTGATAGATGACTTCAATCAATTCTGTTACTGCTGCACCGATGTCTCCTCGCTGTCTGACTGTTTGATCATCAGGTAGGAGGCTTTGAGGTGTGATATTGCTCCTCCCTTCGTGGATAATCTTAGAACAACTCGATTGATTGTCCTCTGGGCGCCGATTCTCCAGTGACAAGCGGAATGGGTCTTGAGGCCTGGACGGACAGTGGTGTCGTCGACATCATCCATGTGATATCGTGTCAATATATGGTGCATTTGTTGTGCAGCACGATCGTCGTTTGCATTCTGCGCTAACAGACGTTCCTTGGGTTGTTGGAAGCCAGTATTGGAAGTGGTTAGTCTTTTGTGATCTGCAAAACCGACGAAACAAACTACATTGTCACACTTTTGAAAGATCACATTTATATCCGGGCCATTCGGGTTTGCCACCACCTTTCTTGAGCAATTGTAAGGCCCTATTGAATACGTTAGAGTACTTATGTTTGATTTATCTCGCAGCTCTTTTTCCTGATGAGGTGTTTGATCTCCGGAATTATTCTTTCAAATAATGCCTTTAAGTATTCTTCCACGGAGCTTCTCTCGCCTGAAAATGAACCTGGACTCTCGCACAAAGAGCGAAGCTTATCGCACCTTGTTCCACTTGCCAGCCGCTGAAGATCTTGAACTCGCCGTGGAAAGTAACCTCTGTACTCCGTTTGATAGAGGCGTGGTTCCTGGACGACTGTATCTTTCCTCACGGTTCATTTGCTTCAATTCTTCGGTGAGTGAGTTATGCTTTTTCAGATTCCTGTCACAGACCTAAAGATCTTCGGATACAAGTTTAACAGATAAATTTTATTTTTTAGGCTGCTACGCCGTTAAAAGTGATCATTCCTACTCGAGATGTATTGATGGCCGAACTCACCGGGAAAGACAGTCTTTCTGTCCACAGTGGTATTGTTATTACCGCAAGGGAGGTAAGCATAATGCTTTTGTCACTCGACGTAGAACCCACAATTCATCGAAAAATCTAATGTTCAACAACATTTCACACTCATGATTTAACCAGTTATGTTCAGTCTCCAAGTTAACGGAAACCCCGCACTTCTTTCATTATGAATTTCCTTCCATTTCACATCAGTTTTTCTAGTTGGATTTCCATTGCCACTTATCTCCAATCTCCCTCAGGCAGTATTCATTCTCACGAACGTGAGCCGTCGAGAAGAAGTGTTGGAGAACATTAACCGCTCTCTTAATTCTCCAAAAAATCCACAGCTAACAGGGTATGTTTTCCAACAAAATGTGCGTTTGTTTTCTTGTCATTCAGGATATTCAAACCGATCCGATGAAGTTTTGTGTGCACCGCTATTTCCACTAAAATATGCATTCGAAAAAAGAGGTCACTTACTCCAAGACATTGTTAACTGCATCGACTAGACACGTTTAATAGCTGTTGGGAAAAGGTCGAAATCACTTTAAAATAACCATTAACTCGGTTTCTTGTCACCTTTGATTTCAACGCCAATGTCACTTGGTACTCATCGGCAAGTAAACTGGAAACACTCTTCATTTTCACATGTGAAGATCGGCAGTTTTAATTTTTTATGGCTCCTGACGGCTTTTCGGTATCGTTTCGAAATTGCCTCGTTTTCTCTTCCTCCGTTTTCACTCCGTTGGACTGAGATTGATCTCATTGCCATCGGTCATCCGTGGCGTGGATTAGTCGAATACCGTTCATCATTCTGATCCTCACGTGGAGACTCAGATCATGCTTTCGGCTGTGCTCGCCTCTGTTTGCACCTGGTCTGTGTTCTCACCTTGTCACAACGAGACTGCGCCTTGACGTGCTGTGACGGCTTGCGTGCCTCCATGATCCAACGAACTATACAGGATGGCTTACCTCAAGCCGAAGATCCAATCATGTCTGGAAGGTAAATGGGTAAAGGCCTGGCGAAGTAGTCTCCTGGTCCTCCACGTTGGGGGTTGATCTGAGTTAGCAGCTCAGTCGTAAAACCGAGTGGAAGAATAATTGATTCAAGTAGATGGGCTCCCACTCAGCTATTCCCCGCTGCCTCGTGGTCAGATTCCTGTCAGAACCAAAGGTTTTGGTTGAGAGCCCTATTCGTTCTTCTGCTTAGCGGCTGAACTCCCTAGCAGTACCCGTCCATTATTCCCCATGAGTTACACGCCCACAAATAATCCCATACTGAATCGGTCTTCGCGCAGAATAATCAGGACCGCGCTGCCCATTGCATCGAGTGATATGGGTGATGATGAGTATGCTACTGCTCAGAGTTCCCTCTCTTTTATTCAACCTGTCTCTTTTGTCTCCAACCCAATCTGTTTGCCCCTTCTGCCTACCCATAGTATCTCCATTGATAACACGCCCGATACTCGCAACGGTTTATTGTCACGTAATGTAGTAGGTGGTTTTCAGTCTGTTAGCTTACATTTTCTCAAGCCTCGTCAGCCTCTGAATCTCGGTTCATTCAATGTGCGCACTTTGATGCAGGCTGGCCAACAGGCGTGTTTGGCTCTGATAGTGGACTCACTTTCGATTGATGTCTGCTGTGTGAGTGAAACACGAATTCAGGATTCGAGTAGAGTAATTCAACCAACTGCGCCAAACGTCTCCTCAAGATATTTTCTTCGCACTTCAGGAGACCAAACAGCTCAAGCTGTGGGTCAGCGTGGTGTAGGAATAGTCTTGAGTGAGAAGGCTTGAGCAGCCCTTTTAGATTGGATCCCAGTCAACAGTCGCTTGTGTGCCATGAGACTGCAGGGATCAGTCGGCGTCCGAAAGGATAGTAGTGTTAAGCGTAGTTTATTTGTTATCTCGGCATACGCTCCAACAGACTGCAGCACTGACATGGAGAAAGACAAGTTTTACGATGACCTCGTCACTGGTGTTCGGAAGAGCAAAGGCTCTGACATTGTAGTGGTAGCTGGTGACTTTAATGCACAAGTTGGAAAACTGAGTGCATCGGAGTTCTGTTTAGGTGGGCGATGCGCCTTGCCTGCACAGCGAACAGACAACGGGGTAAGACTTCTCCAATTCTGTGCAGCTAATCATTTATTCCTATCTAGTACGAATTTCCGACACAGTTCGCGTCGCACTGCGACATGGTGCTCTAACTCGACAGGTACTTTGAGTCAGATTGACCATATCGCAGTTAGCTACCGTTGGCGCGGTTTTGTCCAGAACTGTAGATCATACTGGACCACGTACGTCGAATCGGACCATGCGTTAGTTTTAATGCGATTTCTGCTGCAGCTGAATGGCCATCGACGTAGGCCACAAACCCAATTGGCTGTCGAACGTTTGTCCGATTCGGCTGTTCTCAACAGCTACGAACAGAAACTATCCGAGGGACTAAGAACTGCGACCAATAGCAATGTAGACGATCAGTGGGATCAAATTAAGCAGGCTATTCATTTGGCAGCAAATCTCGCCTGCGGTCCTAGATCTAGCATTCATCAAAAACACTGGATCTCTCAAGCGTCGCTAATTCTAATGGAGCAAAACCGCGAGCTGTCTAACTGCAAGGAAATGAATAAGAAGCGTCGGCAGTTGCAGCGTCAGTTGACCATAAGCCTTAGGAATGACCGCGAAAGCTGGTGGGTTAAGTTAGCCGGAGACATGGAAGTGGCGTCCGCTTCAGGTAACAGTCAAAGACTTTAAGCGTATACGCGACAGCGGTGGGCGGCGAACTTCGGTTAGTGAAGTTGTGTGCAATAAGAATGGAGAGCTCATCCATGGTAGACAGGAAAGACTGGACCGTTGGGTAGACCATTTCAAGGGTCAGTTTAGCTGGCCATACGCTGTCGTATCTAGTTCGTTGTCTGGAGCTGTGAATCCTTGGGAGGTGTCACCTGATCCCCCAACGGAAGTGGAAGTGGAGTCGAATATTCGGCTTCTGAAGAGGGGAAAAGCTGCTGGTCCCGATGACTTTCCCCCAGTTCTTTTCAAATTGGGTAGAGAATTGCTGATGAAATCACTTACCTCCTTGCTTCGTGATATTTGCAACGAGGAGCGCATCCCGCTATCGTGGGTTGAGTCACTGATTGTACCCATCTTCAAGAAGAGTACACGGAGTGACTACAGTATTCATCATGGGATTAGTTTAATTCCGATGGTTACTGAGTTGTTAGCCTCGAAAATGCTGCGCTGTTTGACACCAATCCACGACAGTAATATTCGCGAACAGCGGACCGGATTTCGTCCAGGTCGAAGTTGCATTGACCAGATATTCACACTTCGACAATTATTCAAAGCGCGCCACACACACCGCTGCCATACGATCGTAGTCTTTCTCGACTTGAAAGGCTTGTTCAACTCAATGGATCGGACAGCACTGTTCAGTGCCCTCCTCCGGAAGGGTATGCCAGCGAAGTTTGTGAACCTGTTGCGAGCATTGCACTCGCCTACCTATGGTCGCGCTAGGGTATACGGTGAACTATCAGATTCATTTGAAACGACTAGTGGCGTTCGACAAGGGTGTCCCATCTTTCCATGCTTGTTCAACTTCGTCATGGACGAGATGATGGAAAATGCTTTTGGAATTCTCCGGGATGTAGGAGTCGAATTGGGAGGTGGAGGGAAGCTGTGCAACCTAGATTACGCAGACGACGTCGTGTGTCTGTTCGAGTCTGCGGACCATGTACAATGCACACTAGATAGACTGTCGAGATCGGTTGCTCGGTTTGTTATTGACAGTTAGACACCATAATGACGTCATTTCTTCATGCTTATTCCGGGTAGCATACAGTTCTACTGTTCACATTTATCGAATAGTCAAATGATACAAAAAATCAGACATTGAGCACTCTTCGTTTTATCCTAATAGAACAATCAGCGTTGACGTGTCACACCTTTCACTTGATCCTCGAACACTTAGCGCTTTGATTTATCCTCTTTTTGCATTTTAATTTCCTCTCCTTGAATCTCCTGGCATCCAATTCGATGGAGATAATTAATTACATTCAGTTTCCTAGACTATCTTGTCATTTTCATTTTGGCTTGTTTGTTTAACCATAAGTATTGCTTGCTTCTAAGCAAACCATTCTGCTATAACTTTGTCTCCGGTAAATCCTTGTCATGTGACCTGGTGTTTGTTTTTCGCTTTTCCAGAACACCCCGTGATCATCTAGATGAACGATCACAGTGTGGTTCAGAAAGCTCCTTGTCGGATCCAGTCACGCGCCCCGAAGTTCGATCATGTAATTCAAGTCCACACGAATCATTGGATTGTTTAAAAATCCCGGATAGTTTTGGGGCGCAAGTTAAACTTAGGTCAAGTAAGTTAATCTCTCTCTCTACTAATTCATTGTTCGAGAATTCCCTGCTCCGATTCTGGTTTCGCTCAGTATCTTTGTAAACTTCGCTTTTTTCTAGGTATGGGAAGATTCGCCCTCCAGCACCACGGAGCGGACAACAATGCGAATGCTCCTACTTTGAGTTATAACCGCGTCAAAACATTTAACGAACACACTGAGGTGGTACGAATGACTAATTGGGCGGAATATTTTTCCCTATATGGCTCCGGTATGACTATGTACCGTACGAACCGACTAAAAAAATTGGTGCTGGATGGGTTGCCGGAAAAGTTACGTGGGCGTCTTTGGATGACACTAAGTGGGGCGGAAAACGAGGTACGTGGTGCGGTTTTTATTTTTCGAAACGTCTACAGAGGCATAGTTTTCCGATCTAGTATGACAAACAACAGAGATGTAAGAGCAGTCGTCCAAATTAATTATATTACTTGAATGATACAACAACATCTAAATATACGATTATGGTTACGTAATAAACATGATGCTAATATAATTGTAATTAAAAAACTTTGTGATAGGATTTTCAAGTGTTCCACCCCTTAGGGAGATGGTCATTTGCTTGCCAATTTCAAGAAATGATTAAAATCACTGACTTCATCGTTCCATTTTCAGTTATGTGTTCATCCCGGGTACTATGATCAGTTGGTGCGTCAAACAGAAGGTCGAATTAATTACGTGGTCGAAGAGATCGAACGTGATCTGCATCGATCACTACCAGAACACCCCGCCTATCACACTGCGGAAGGAATAGCATCTTTGAGACGCGTCCTAACCACCTACGCTTATCGTAATCCGAGTGTAGGTATGTACTTGAATAACCCTTTTGTTCATCCGTGTACATCTAAGTGTGTTTGTTGTATTTCTTCTATAAAAGTAAAATGATAAGGAGACTTTTTCTCTGATTACTATGATATGCGAAATTTATTTTGACAACGAACTGCTAGTTTATGATCCACAAGATTAATACGCTTGTTATTACTTCAGCGCTCTTCTTATAAAGCGGTCCTTGTCGGGACCGAGCAAATTTGCTTGCTGTGCAATCATGTTCACGATCTGGCATAGTGGTTAGTGATGAAGTTCAATTCGAGGTCAAGACATTCCGTTCTGCCGGAGGACGCTCTAGTTGAGAGGGGCTACCATTGGGTATAGATGTGATAACTTGGAGGATGTTATGGCTATTTGTCTGGTCTGGCCGTATAGTCGTTAGGGGCCATAAAAAGCACTAACTTTCGGCTAGCAATTGGACGCACTTTCGTGCAACGAAAATACGGTGAAACGTAGTCCGATGTTTCGATGTACAGAAAGTGGGGATTCACCGACAACGATACTTTCTTTTATTCTGATTTCGTGAAAGTTGATTCGAAAATGATTTTAATTTCCTTTCGTCTGCGGAAATTCACAATTTCTGGTTACCGGTTGAACGACTCGTCTCTTCTCTCGATCAGCAACGTTTCGTGGTCGTGTATGGTAGAGTTTTGAAGCCAGTTTTTGGATGTGCTGAAAAGCTTTAAACGTTGCAGTTTTCAACGTTTTCCGATGTTCTGGCAATGAGTGCGTTGCATTTATTCTCATCTGAATTGATTTATTCGCTACAATTTTCCTCCAGATTTAAATAGAATCGGATGCTTTGTTTTCTTCGTTCAGATTTTGATTGTGGCACTGAGGAACTAAAATAAATTTTACTTCGGTTCATCCAAAGGTTACTGTCAGTCAATGAATATAGTTACCAGCGTGTTGCTTCTCTACTGCACTGAAGAAGAAGCCTTTTGGCTGCTCACTGCCATTTGTGAGCGACTCCTTCCGGACTATTATGACAGTCGTGTTGTGGGCGTCCGTGTAGATCAGTTCGTACTGAGAGATCTTATTTCTGAGTTCATACCTACCTTATTACGATTTACTGCACCCGTTGGTGTGTTTGAGGGTCGTACGTCAACAAATTCTGGACGTGATAGTTCTCCGGGTTGCGGAGGATTCGCAGGCGACGACAATTTCCCGACGCTGCGTGGAAGTGACAACGTGACTTCCAATACTCAAAGACTTCCATTCCGACAGCCGGGTGACCATGGTCCTTCGGATATCGGAACAGAGATGATCAATATGCTCTCTATTTCGTGGTTTCTGACGTTGTTTATAAAGTAAGTTTTTTCCGGTGTTTACTTGGAAGAACGAGTGATGGATATTGACGGAGACCCATAATGGCAAATCCCCATATTTACTGCACCCCAATGTAGAGCAGTCTGGATCTGATACAATAAACTCTGCCGCCTTTTTTGTGATTGTCTCTTGGGCGAGTTTGACTCATTTTTCGTGCAATATTACGTTATGGTTTGTTGGAGCTCCTGCCTCCAACAAAACATGCCTTACTGGCCGTTTTAATCAATAAATCCAAATATATATTTAATCGCAGTACTTTTCGTTGGCAATCGCTGTTGTCTACGGTGGTAACGAAAATTCGTTTAGTACACTATTTCCACTGTGTTTAACGATTTGATGTAACATGTTGAGATGAAGGAAATAACAGTTTCCCGTTCATTCGTTTTTTACGGAGCATTTTGGCATGATGTGATGGCTCTTAAATCTCCACCATCCCAGTATTGGTTAAAAATTGCTTCCTTTAATCAGTTTTTTGTTTAATATTTTTAGGAACAGAATTGTGACCAGTCGAAAACTGTCTATTGGGAAATGATTGAAAATAACGCGCATCGAACATGAGGCACACGTCTAAATGCTGACCGCATCGGCATCAATGACAACGTCGCGTGAATCACCTACACATCTAGTCTGTTGAAGTTGATGAAAGGACCGGGCTCTGCAGGGCGTTTGTAACGTCTCTGTTATATGTGGTCTCCTTACGGAGAATTTATTTGCCATAGAATTTCCCCTCTATGCCTCAGCGTTTTTTCACCGTGCAAAACCGGTGCCCAATGGTGTTGTATCATGTGTTGATGCTTAGTAAACCGGATAGCCTGGCGGCTACGATTTTCGATCCACCGCGATTACGCATCCCATTTCGGACGTGGCGAATGTATACTGCCGGCCATTCTCAGTAAATATAAAACAAAACTGTTCAGTGCTTCTGCGGTTTTCAGCACGGCGTTAAACGTAGATGCGATAAGTTGATTTATTTCTCAAATGAATCAGATTTGAAATTATAACTTAACGAGTGGAGATTTGACGAACTCCATTCTCATAGTTGCCTGGTGATATTATTTATTTGAACACCAGCAAACATTCAGTACCTGTAGAGGTGTCATAAATGTGTGAAAGCTGAGAGACAAGTTGTCTGTCAGAAAACTTCCACTGGCTAGATACATGTGTAAAGTGTGTGGGCTTTCGGTAACTAGATAGGTGATCTGACCTAAGCCCGGCCAGCTTCAATTCAGATTTTGCGGTCCACGATCCGCTTATTGTATTAAATGCATTTAACAAAGCCAAATCCTAAAGAGATCAGTTAACTAGTTCACGAATGAAGGTAGACTGCGTTCAAGCAGCCGGATCTTATGCAGCGGAACAACAATTATCCACTATTTGCTCTGGCCACAATCCTGCGCTAGTTTGCAACCTCGTTTCCTAGTGCTTCAGGTTTTTTAAAAGGAAAATTGTCGATAGCCACAAGGCATCTTCCTCCCGGATACTTTCATCATCCTTTTTCTAACAGTATGAACTTCCGTTACTTGTCTAGGGATCTCAAGGGGTCAGTGAAAAGTGCTACCACGCAAAATGTTTTGACGCACTTTGGGGAAGAGATGGAATGTAATCTCTATGCTCATATATTCAATTCACTTTGCTGCCTTCAACTTTCGTACACGGTGACAAGTAAAGCAAACGGTTGCCCTAGTTCAAACGCGAAACTTTTCACATAAACGAACGTATGATCTATCCCGGAGCACGTATTCAGAGTCGCACTTCTGTAACCGCATTTAGGACTCCAGCTGTGATCTTCATCGATTATTGCTCCTAGTAGTTGTCGTTGGCATCGCCTTGATTTCTTTGGGAACGTGTTGATCAATCTTGTCTCAGAGGCGGTCGTTACTGTCAGCCACGTCTTCACTCTGCAGCATATTCTAGCGTATACTCTCTTTGGTATGTTCGCAGTGTCTATCCTACTTTATATGAAAGTTTTTTTCGGTACCGCGAACTGTCCAGGTCTCGGGATATTTTACTGAGAGAGTAATTCATTTTTGTTATTTCATCATCGTTTCTGATTACCGCAGCTGAGGTTTTGCTAACGATAATCTTACCCGATTTCACCACAAGAAAACTTGTCAAACTTACTTCCGTTTGTCGCCTTTGTGATTGAGCGGATCCTGGAGATAGGCCTAGCCATGCATAGGAGCAGCTTCACTGATAATATTTTTCACATATTTTTTTCACAATATTGTGCTCCTGACCGAAGATCCATGTAAGTCGTAAGTTTCCTCAGGCAGTCCATGACTTGGATGCATTTTCCATTTTCGAATCGGAAAATATTAGTGCTTGTCTTGGTTGATTCTAAACTGAACCTTGTTTTAGCAGCTCAATTCATCATTAAGCACTGTACAGCTGTTTCACCCTTGTTAGGAATCATCAGTGCATATCCACTCGAACTGGGACGCGAACCCGAGACGAACGATTCTGAGTCGAACGCCTTAGCCATTACGTTGCCGGGCAAGCTCTGAACTGTTTGTTGAACTTCACCACATGATGTTACACCTGTCCGTCAATGATTTGCACGGCCACGGGCCGCTTGCGCACAGCAGTTGAATCCTGCTGATAGATGACTTTTCTGTAGGTAGCCTAAGTACGATGACTTACAGAGCTTGACCACTTGGTATGTGTCAGTAGCAGGAGATTGAATGTTTTCATGAAATAATTCACCACATGATGATTCCTAACAAGGATGAAACGGCTGTACAGTGCTCCCGTGGTTTCTTAATGGTAAGTTGAAGGATGATATCATATGGTGAGTTATTTCATAAACCGGTTTTGTTGTGTAGTTCGAAATTATGGCATCGCTGATGGAAAATGCACAGACTATTGGCTTCTAATCGCCGAACTCGTTTCCGTATTACTCGAATATGATTCAAAAGCTATGTCCATGATGCTGAGTATGGGCGTCGGGCAGTCATTCCACAACTCACTCAGTAATGGACATGGCGAATTCTATTACACTTCTTTGGTTGGAGCATCTGCGACACAACCGCAAAGACCCGTCAAGTGCACCACTTTGTCTGAGCTAGGTAGTTGTTGGAAAACCGGTAAGGATGTCGGAGAAATTTGAAAAATTAAACCATTGGACAAGTCGGATTTTTGAATTCGGGTACAGCATTTGGTTTCTCCATTCCAATGGTGGATTCTATGCTTTTTACGCGATATCCATGATTTGTAAGTAGTTTGTTATTTACAAGGCGCGTAAGGAAAATTCATTTTTAACTAGTCAACCTGTTCCCATTACCAAACAGATCAACGAGATACGGCAAAACAACTGCAGCATGCAGAGTACACGGTTTCGGACATTGAATGCATGGGGAATGTAAATGCAAGCCCCATAAGCTCGCTGTTTGAGAGGATTATTGAAATGCAACTTTCACAAGCAATGAAGTATTCACGGGTGCAACCGTAAATGCGCTACTATGCTCACAGTGTTTTAGAAATTTCATTAGCAAGCAAAACTTTTCGGGCAAATCGCGAAATATTCCTGAAAATTAGTGTAACCAGTGTGAACTAATGCAAGCCGTCACAAATTTCGAAAGAAATCTGTGGAATCTCAAGAGTGTGTATGGTCTGAAACCGGAAAACGGTAGTTTTCGGATCTTTTAAACTAGTTTGACGTGCTCAAACCACGAAATACAGGGAGGTAGAACCGTAAAATACTTGGTAGTAATCTGTGAAATATACTCATTGTTTGCGGAAAATCAAGGGACCATATCAATGCTTTTTCGGTGCAATTCTCCGAATAACAAATAATCGTACCCTTGGACATTTGAATGTATTTGAATGCAAACATAATTAGGGCTTTTTTTAGAGCGCTGTTCAGTCTGTTATACGTTTTGGAGGTAACCACATATCCGGAATGTTCGTTCGCGAAAGCCGCAGTGTTAACGCATCTATGCGCTATTAATGAAGTTGGACTAAGCTGTTTCTACGCATCAAAAGAGGTTGGGCCCTCTAAACAAGAGTATTTACGCCCAGCGGAAAGGATGTCATACCATTAAGGCAGATGAATTGGATTCGCTCAGTGAAATGGTTACCAATCAGTGTGAGGAGGCTTTGTCATACCATCCAGTCGCACAATAGCTTGCCAAGACTAGCAAATGGTCTTTTTAATCCAAAAAGGGCATCCCAAACACTACATTTCTTGTCTGAAACCAAAGTATACTGCGGCTCAAAGAGTGGACCGCAACAATCAATATACAGATTGTTGGATACCTCCCTTGGCGCTCTTGATAACTACTTTCGAGAGTGGTTTTCTCCCTTGGCTTCATTATCACATATTCACATAATATAAGAGGGTACTTATCAGATTCCTTCATTTCTGACGAAATGCTCTCCATAAATCACGATTCGCTTTTGTTGTCAGGCCCTCATTAGAAGTAACCACCCATGGACTCTACCAGGCATCAACGCACATTTTCAGGATAACAGAATCTGTTATCGGGTCTAAAATCTTGCTCGTTTTCAATGTGAAGTGCTACTGAAGGTAGCTTAGTTGGACGCTTCATTGTGATTGTCGGTGTTTCGGATAATTTATCTTGGATGCCACTTCATGGTTCAGTTCACTGGGTTTCTCAAAAAATGCATGAAAATGTTCACCTTTTATATTTTATTTCACGGTGAGGAGCATTTAAAATCCTTATCAGTTAGCATTAACTTGAACTCTTTTCCTTTGTAACAGAAGTGGTTTTATCAGGAATCATGTATGAACCGGACTCCTCATTACGTACCATAATTTTCGGTGAATTTCATGGTTGAAAAAGTTTTCCTTTTCGATTTCTCTTTCAGTACCATGCCATTTCACTGTGCGGTTTACATCATGGACTGTTTCTTTTGTGATGGTGCAAGGGTAAGATACACTTTTTTAAAACACATTTCTTGGTGCGAATCATTGTTCTTTATTGTCTCTGATACCCGCTAAAGTTTGCTTAAATTTTTTAAAAATTGTGAAAAATTTTAGAGGTCCCGTTTATGTATTCTATCAAGTCTGATCCACAGACAACAACTAGAGACAGATATGCATACAAGCAATGACCAATATCTTGGTCCGTTTCATCGCAAACGGCTCAGCATATCAAGACGTCTTATACACAAAATAATCGTTGGTGTCTTTGAATTTTAGTGCAACTTTTGCTGATTTTCCAGTACGCTGCTGCGTGTTGCTGCGCAAACCCGCAGTAATACGTGACAGTTGTTCTGTTTGTGCGTATTTGTCACTATTATTCTCCGTCAAGTTAACACATCACAGTGTTTGTAGAAATGGACTGTTTTGCATAGTCCGTATATAATGATAAAAATCACAAAGAACACTGGCTGTTTAGATCTTGTGATAAAAACGTGGCATTATTTCTCTGAAACTATTTATGACAATCATGAACGCATGCCCTTTCCAGTTCTTTATGAAAATCAGTAGGTATCACTTTCAAAAATTTAATTTATGCGGTTGTTTCGTACCAGGCCGACCCTCAATGTGTCGGGATGTTTCCTGGTCTCTAATAGAAAAATTTGATCATTTTGTGCATAATGATGAGACATAGGTGAGGTTGAAACACGTGATAAAATAAGTGGTCACAAGTGGGATTTTATTTAGGATTTGTTAGATTCTGCATGAATTGCATATTATTACCCTCTGTGCAAGCCTTCCGCCAGATGTTTATGAATATTCGAACTTCTCCAGTATTTCACTCTTTCCTTAGACCATGCATGCATGCAAGCTCTCCTGATGACCACAGGAAATTAGTTAGATCTCTGTTGCTAAAAATAACTGCTGTCAGTTGCTCACCACATCACTGGAATTGTGAGTTAACGTCGTGTTTATTCTGAGTAGTTGCAGCTTACTTGTTCTTTTTCTGCTTTCAACAAGAGATTGATCCAAGTGTCAAATAAGCGAAAACCTTTAACTCCTTTTATAACCGTTACACATCTATACAATTTAAATAACAAAAAAACGTCGAATGAACGTGTTATTGTGGCTCCTTGCGGCGTGCAGTTTCATTGTAACGTTTAATAAGCCTACACTGAGCGCTTGTTTTGTTTGGGTAACAGTGTGGTGTGTCGTATCAATCCATTTCACTGATTTTACGCGTGACGTGGGCACATTGGTTCTGATTTTATTGTATGACCAGAAGAAAGTGGATAGAACGTCATTCTCTCACGTATTAGAAATGGAGAGTTCACCCGTAGTAAACAACAAAGGCTGGACCGTTGGGTAGACCATTTCAAGGGTCAGTTTAGCTGGCCATACGCTGTCGTATCTAGTTCGTTGTCTGGAGCTGTGAATCCTTGGGAGGTGTCACCTGATCCCCCAACGGAAGTGGAAGTGGAGTCGAATATTCGGCTTCTGAAGAGGGGAAAAGCTGCTGGTCCCGATGACTTTCCCCCAGTTCTTTTCAAATTGGGTAGAGAATTGCTGATGAAATCACTTACCTCCTTGCTTCGTGATATTTGCAACGAGGAGCGCATCCCGCTATCGTGGGTTGAGTCACTGATTGTACCCATCTTCAAGAAGAGTACACGGAGTGACTACAGTATTCATCATGGGATTAGTTTAATTCCGATGGTTACTGAGTTGTTAGCCTCGAAAATGCTGCGCTGTTTGACACCAATCCACGACAGTAATATTCGCGAACAGCGGACCGGATTTCGTCCAGGTCGAAGTTGCATTGACCAGATATTCACACTTCGACAATTATTCAAAGCGCGCCACACACACCGCTGCCATACGATCGTAGTCTTTCTCGACTTGAAAGGCTTGTTCAACTCAATGGATCGGACAGCACTGTTCAGTGCCCTCCTCCGGAAGGGTATGCCAGCGAAGTTTGTGAACCTGTTGCGAGCATTGCACTCGCCTACCTATGGTCGCGCTAGGGTATACGGTGAACTATCAGATTCATTTGAAACGACTAGTGGCGTTCGACAAGGGTGTCCCATCTTTCCATGCTTGTTCAACTTCGTCATGGACGAGATGATGGAAAATGCTTTTGGAATTCTCCGGGATGTAGGAGTCGAGCTGGGAGGTGGAGGGAAGCTGTGCAACCTAGATTACGCAGACGACGTCGTGTGTCTGTTCGAGTCTGCGGACCGTGTACAATGCACACTAGATAGACTGTCGAGATCAGTTGCTCGGTTTGGTATTTGCTTTACACCTTCAAAGTGTAAAGTGCTGTTGTAGGACTGGACTGCTGCAGCGCCGAACTTGGAGCTCTGCAGAGAGAAACTAGCGATTGTGGACTATTTCACTTACCTTGGTAGCTGCGTGTCCAGCGATGGTAGCTCGGGATTGGAGGTAAGTATGCGTATATCCAAGGCTCGTGCAGCTTACGCTGGACTGAAGCACTTGTGGCGTCGGCCTGATGTTTCACTGAAGTTGAAAGGTCGTGTGTACTGTGCCGCAGTGCGTTCAGTTCTGTTGTACGGTTGCGAGACGTGGAGTAGCGTGTGGGCGATGTTCGTCGGTTGTAGGTTTTCGACAACCGATGTTTACGTAGTATGCCTAGGATTGGATGGAGTGACCAGGTGGGTAATATTGAGGTGAGGAATCTGGTATTGGGTGCCACTTCTGAGAATAGCTTGTTTCAGCGTATGAAAATTAGTAGACTGCGCTGGTTGGGTCACGTGTTGCGTATGACGAACACTCGTCTACCATGTCATGTCCTGTTTTGTTTTTCCTAAGGAATGGAAGAAACCATGTGGAGGCCAACAGATGACGTGGCAACGTGGGATGAGAAAATGCACAGCGAACTTAGGTAAAGTAGGTGTCTCACGCCTTCGTGGTTGGGTTCCGAAAGACATGTCGACTTGCTGGCTGGAGACACTGAAGGATATGGCAGTGAACCGTGAATAGTGGCGATCGTGTTGTCGTTTTCTGTCGAGTCAGAATGATTGAAAAAGTGTTTGTACAGTTAGACTGTTTCGTGTGTTGGCTGCAGCAGTATCTTATCTTTTCCCGCCTGTGTGGGTCCACTCCCTGTTGCCCTTGGATGTTCACTCTTTTTATATAAACGTGTAACTCTGGGGAAAGGCAGCGGTCATGGGGCTCGCCGTACCGTTTAGAGCTGAACGATAATGATGATGATTCTCAGGTATACTTGAATGTGATACATAAATTCACGTGTTTCAAAAGAAAGTTCTCAAAAAGTATACTGATACAAGATTTTCCGTATTTGCGCAAGTTATCTTAAGAGTAGGTGGATGTTTTGCAATTATGGCTATCGGTGTTTGCCTATGTAGTCAACACTTGGTGATATGGCTTTATATCTAAATACGTATTCAATTGTATAGTTTAACTGTCACAGTTTTAATTTTCCAGTTTTTTTGGAGTATACTGCTTCCTGCACAAAGTCACGCTAAATGTGTTTGAGGGTTTCATATTTCTTTGTTTTTATTTAACTTAGCATTCTTCAAACAAATTCATCACATGAATTCAATCAATCATTTTGGCGCACTGTTACGTTCCTCCCACACAGGTGATTTTTCAAGTGGCACTGGAAATTCTTCGCCGCCATGCGTCTATCATTGAGTCTTGTTTGCTGCACGGTGAAGAAAGTGAAATTATGGTTCGCTTAAGCGCATTTTTTGCCCGTCTGGATACGCGTGGTTGTAAAATGGATGAACAGGAGACTGCACCAACAAATAGCACCTCATCTAGATGGGAGCATCAGCGGCTGACTCCGAGCGGACACAGATTGGAAACTGAGTCCGGTACATCGGAACCAACACCAAACTGTGATCATTTGTCGGTTCGCGAACCGGTTCATGAGCTTATTTATCAAGCATACGAGAATTTTCCCGGAATCACCAACGAACGTATCAATTCAATGCGAATGAGACGGCGTATTCCCGTGGTACAAGCTCTCAGTGATGCAGCCTGCCGCGATGTTGTCCGTAGTTTGGAACAGTTTAGTCTTTTGCCACCTACTGAACTTAGTAATTTGTTTTCAGTTTTCCGGGTGAGTCAGTTCGGTTTTTGATGGTTTATCGCCAGACTCCACTCCCTGTTTCTCTCCATATTCCAAGCTTCACATATGCTTTCCTAATTATTCAGTGAGGTTACTGTTGCCATTTAGCCAGTCTTTCACAAACCTATCCATAGCTGTATGACGTTTTAAGTTCTTCGGATATGAATGATATTAAACGTATATCGTTGAACAGGCACTGAATTCATATAAGCTATGAGATTTCACTTTCAGGATATATTTGAATTTTGATATACCACACGATCCTAAACGGTGATTTCGCCCGTACTACGTATGTAACTAGCGTGCACCTACACCATCCAGTTACTTCTCTGCTTCATCTGGTCACCCAGGTTGGCAGATTCTTCGTGCTTATTTCGGCACATCGATCATGTTTTGTCTTGTTAACCTTAATGGGGCAGTTTCTTCATATCGAGAGGTCATCAAACCGTTAATTTAGGTTGTGGTCACGTGCGCTTTATGAATCGATGCAAATTCCAGTAGATAGCATGTTTCATGCAGCTGGAAGGATCCAAAATATGAAGGCACAGTTCACTCAGAAGACTGTAAACTTATTTGATTTTGCGATGACGTGCAAAATTCTTGTAAACGTTTTAAATAATGTGGATCGGTATTCACAACGTGGGTTTGCAACTAATGATCCAGCTCACCTTTTTTGAGGATATTCGTCGATACTACAGGCTTTTAGTGTGAAGGTTACATTATATGAAGTGAGAATTCAGTGATAATTTGGATGAAGCTTTTTCGTTGCGCCTGAGTCGAGCTGGAAACCATATTCTACCAGTGGTCTACTGCTAGTTTCTCAGAGACTCTTAGTTCTATCCTCTTGATTTCCAAAGTTATCTCAAAGATGAAACTGCTTGCTCTTTCTGCCATACCTCGATTTGTTATACCTTTTCTATTAAAAATCGGGTAGAATTTCTTTGAATGGATCTAAACAAAGTATGTGTTTAGGGTGATTTATTTTTGTTTTGATTTTGCGAACACGAGTGGTTTTATTTGACTTGGGAAGAACGGGAAAGCTTCACTTTTAGCTAAAATTGATTCACTTGGAGTTAAAGTGATATTTTATGTTTGCTGATTGTTTGTTTTTCTACATGTGATACATTCTGGGAACTCCACGGGAAAATACAGCATCAGTTACAAAATTATATCGAATTGTCATTGGCCTGCGGTGACCAGGCGGATAAGGTTGTGGCATTTGAACGTGAAGGACGCGGGTTCGAATCCTATCACCGCCGATAAACTTCACTTGGCAGCCTTCTATTGGCTGCAGCCCCCTTCCTGAAAAATGGTGTACATTGTTATTTTATTAATAAAGGAAGTAAAAGATAAAAAAAAGTCGCGTACATAACCTTCAGTTGACTATTTTGTCGCCTGGATATATTTCGAATGTTCGTTTTTGGCCTCGGCAAATTTGTGATATTCGAAATTAGCTTTTGGCCTGCAGATGGTTTTCGTGCCCTGCCTCGCCCTAGAAATACGAATCTAATATTACACAGGTGCACTGAGCCAGAGGGGCCGTTGGTTCATGGTATTTGCACCATTGATTGTGGTCAACAATATCTTTTGAAAAACAACGATTAGCTTGATGAGTCAGGCTTTCTAATGGAATCCTGTTTTCAATGATTCCTCATTTTTCGAAGGGTACGGTACCTAGCAAACCGGTTCGGACGTCTCTTCTGAGGCCTCTTCAGAGGTGAATCAGAAAACCAGCGTCCTTGAAATGTTACAAACCTGAGCCGCAATGTTGTTACGGAGATTTTTTTAAATACCTCTTGACGAGGCAGACCTATCCAGTAGGTAATGTATCAAGTCGTATGGCGCTATTTTTGATCACTAATTCGAAAAAACCAACGCCGTTTTGTTTATCAACATGTGCGGTACTGACCAGTATTCTCCAGTCGGTGATGTCTCGCGTGATTCCTTATGCCAGGTTTTGTCTTCGATGGCTTGAAACTATCAGGTTGCGTATGCAGATACTGACATCTATATGCAATCACATTACTGTTTATAGGAACATTATATCACATCCCGATACTATCGTAAACATCAAGTTCTCCCCGTCACGTCACACAATTTGGCGTACAATCCAAATCGACCTGCTTATGACATGCATCGAGTGGACGCTGAACAGTTCGCCGGATTATTTTGTGGTTTAGTGCCGTGGGCGCGAACGGCAAGCCATCTGTGTACACCATGTTTCCGATTTCTGGACCAATACCAGAACAATCTAATCAACTTCAAAGTGAGACCACGGTTATTTTCTTTGTTTCTTGACTATTTTTCACAGGGAGCCATTTAGGTCACTGTGGCGTATTACTTTTCATGTGATCTCGAACATCATAACTGGCGTTCCGTGACAGAATTCCTCGGCTACATTAGACTTATTGGGACTTTGTATGAGCTACGCCACTCCAGTTTTCAGGGTCATGGTTGTCATTTCCTCCTCTCGTGTTGTGGGCCCCAACGGCTTTGAAACATGCCCCGCGCACTGCACTCATGCACCGTGCGTGCAATAATAGAAATCTTTTTTCGTGGTTCGTTGAAGGTGCATTCTCCCGTACTAAAGTTTGCCATTTGTCAGTTTGACAGAAAAGCCCCGATATGATGTCACCGAAGAGACGGGTGGTGATATTTGTATGCTCAAGTCTCCACAGTGTTGCCTTTGCGCTAACTGCATGCTAACGAGTGATTAACTGTTTCACTTATGCAGCTTTGTGAATTTATTTTACATAGTAGCTGCCATTTTTTGGCTTCATTATACGGAGTAAAAAGTGATGTGCTGTATTTGGATCGTGAATCTCCGTTTTGGTTCTGTGCACGTTTGTTCGTTACTTGAATTTCGACATAGAGTATTCCAGCACCACCCGAACCAGGTTACGGCTTGGTTTTCTAACCAGTAGCAAGCCCCTACCGCTCTCCATTCTTTACAAACAGGTTGTTATCCCTAGAGTGTAATGAAACTAGTATCTGTTATATCGGTCTTGTGTCGGTTCTTTTATAAGTATAAACCCCATGACTTTCGATAATGGAGATTCCTGGTATTATCCCAACGTTTACTGCACCTGGTGCGTTTTAACTCCACGCTGTTCACAACTCCGCCGCTTTTCATTGCTAGCTTTTGTTTATACCATCAGAAATTGCTTGTTTGGTTCAGGATTTTGCCTGGCTAATGGCGTGCATCTGTGGCTCGGACTGGAAAGAAAAGATTCTACTATTGTTTCGATTGCATCAGGCTCCGTACCAAACAAATGCAAACGACCCTTCTCAACCAAACAAATTCAGCACGCGACGAGACAACCGTTCGCCAAAATCCAGGCACAAAAGCCCGCAAGCGACCAAACAAACGGAAGAACGACATACAGTTGTGATTGACACAGAGCCTTCTGTGCTGACGTCTCACCTGAAAGAGTCCCATCCCAATGACGAGGAGGAAGCAGAAACCGGTTCTTCGTCCGTGTCCGATTGGGATGAACTAGAACCCGGAATTGAGGTAACTGAGGAGATGTTCATTAATTGCACACTAGAGAACGAAACACCTAGTGAATCGGATTTGAGTCAAGCACTGGATATCAGTTTCCCCGAAATTATGGAGCCTGAAACATTTTCAGGGCATTCAGTTTACAAGGATGTATGCGGTGCACAACCTGTCCCCGGCTATGCTGTGGCACCGGATCCGTCTGAGGTCCTTAACCATGAACAGTTCGTATCGTTACTAATGGTAAGTCCCTGTTTGCTTTAATTCTCTTGAGTTTTACATCTTACATATGTCATTCTTCGCCGTTAGTGAAGGTTTCGAATGGGACGCAAACAACATCTTCCTATTGTTGAATTATCCTGTTCTACCTAGTTTTGTAACCTTGACACTTATCACTTCGACTGCATGACTTTTGCTTCTTGGTAACGAACTACTGGCATGACTCGGCCAGTTTTATCTTAAGTGGAACTATCAGCGGTGTGACAGATGAGTCACAATCTGGGGTTGTTTGGAAATAAGGTGGATAGATGAGATGACGTTAATGTAGAACGCTTGTAAATTGCATGCATGAAGTAAAAAAGATGACAAATCTGGGAGGAAATATCAAGGATTAGACCTTAAAATTCTTCAAGAAAAATGACCGTGATTACCGAAGCGTTGACCCATTGTTACGTTTTTTGATAACGTAATTTTTGATAAATATCTATTCCTATATAGTAAAAAGTTGAAAGATTTTCGTGGAAATAGAACGCCGTTCTTTTCTTTTCCCGCCTCTGTCTACCTTGCGTACACATTTTCCTATAACGTGTAACTCTGTGAGAAAGATATCGATCAGTTGGACATGCTATACTGTTTAGTACTGAACGGTAATTATGATGATGACGTATCTTTTGAAACGATAGGCTAGTAAAAGATCTATTTAGCATTCTTAAACGCCTGATGCACACGGTACCAAAGAGCGAGTGGTTTCCCTGAGTCTAGAACCCATCGGGATCAGTGACTTTTCACTTTCGGGTATAAGAACATCGACATACGGACAACAGCCTTGGCAACCTGGATCGCAGCAGTGAGTCCATTGGGTCGTAGAAGAAAACTAATCTACATCTAAAAACCCCAGTAGCCGCCTTTGGTACAAATGGACAAACCTCAGCCCATCGCAGATGCCGTTGCAGACCACGTATGCAAAACGCACATCAAAATTTTCAGGCAAATCGATGACTGCGAAACCCACACTTGTGACCATTCCCGAGTTTATGACATAATAAATAAGACCATCCGGTTCGCTGAGTTGAACTGTATGTTAGCCAATGATTCCCTGGTTTGCTGTTTACAAACCCCCTACTTCAATTCCAATCGGAACCGTCAGTTCGGTCGTCGTTTCAACAAAATGCCTGGACTCCGGGCGAACACTGGGAGCAGATCAAAAAAGCTCTGCACTCAGCAACAACTGCCACGCAGGACTCCTCTCCATATAAACCTCAGAAACGATGAGTGTCCTTTGCACCAGTTGTTCTGTATAGTGCTCGCGGATCCGAAACCCCGTATGCCACACGCAATGAGACATAGCTGAGACCTCAACTTACCAGGAGTTTGAGAAATGACCGGGAGTAGTGATAGATAGGGAAATGGAAAGGGCTGTCGTTATTGGAAATAGTTGCCACCTTTACCAATTGATTAGGAAACTGGTCCACAGAAACCAGACGTAAGCGAAGTGATTAAAGAATCCGACAGAACACCGACTCACCCTCAGGAGCGTCGGCTGGGGCGTTGAGGAGAACACTTCAGGGAGCAGTGCAGTTAACCCATAGCCACAGTGGGCCTTCCAGTTATGTCTGCAATTAAACCAACACAGGCGGATACCAGTCCTCCATCCAAAAAGAAGGTGATAAGGGAGATAGTTTTTCTTAAAAGGCATAGAATGTTTGGACCAGTTAGACTGTTGCCATCTTTCTTTAAGGATGGTGGCGAAGTGTTAACGTTGGAGTTAACAAAACTTCTGGGACCAATCTGGGGAAAAGAACCGATTTCTAAAGACTGGTGTGAATCGATGACGTGCCAATTTACAAGAAACATAGGTTTTCATGTGCAGATCAAAGAGGAACTAGTGTAGTAAGCACTTCATCGAAAATACTAGCGGGAATTATCCTCCGCCTACTATCTAGTACACGCAGGTGTGTACGCACGAGACTCGAACCAGTTTCTGTCCCTATCGGGGTCGTATTGACCAAATTTCCACTTTTTGCGACGGATCTCAGATCAGTTCACAACTCTAAAAATGCGTCTGTGTGTATGTGTAATTGATCAATTTGTCACACGATCAGGTTGTAGACCACTTGTCGGATAATGACAAGACAATCACTAGCGCGGTGTGCTCACACCTTGTCGAGTCAAACCACTCAGTGAACGTGACAAGTGCTTTTCGCACCATCTGCAAAGTTAGGAGCGGACAGTCAAGTTTCGCATCTTGAGCACAGCCGAAGCCGTATTTATCCGTTTGTGTAACCCCCCTCTATGCGCTCAGAAACAATTTGTCCAGACTCTTGAACTTCCCTGGCCCACTTTTCATTATCCGACAGTTAGTCTACAACCTGATCGTGTGACAAGTTGGTCAATTACACATACACACAGACGCATTCTTAGAGTTGTGAACTGATGTGACTGCAAACCGACAATTTCCCTTGAACCATCTCCAGACCATATTTAATGTTATGTATTGGCATGAATACGGATCTCAGATCATTGACGCATATTCCGTTGACTCACGACTTTCTTGATTTGGAAGTGGCGTTCCACTCAATCAGTCTTGCAATTCTTTAGCGCTGCTTCATTGAAGGATGTGCCACAGAAATTCATTTCACTTAAACCAGGACAGACGGTATAGATGATACTTGATTTAAGGAGGCCAGTTTTTGGTCGTAGATTTAAATACCTAAACATCAGGCCATGGTAAAAAATAAAACCCAGAGAAACGTCATTTGGTCTTGTCGGTTGGCTGATATAAGGGCAGCCCTTGTGGTAATTAGGGCGTAGTTTTCCACAATCTGCTGTTTTGTGTGTGAGTAATACTGTAGAGCGACAACTCAAACGGCTTGCAGTGAATGTCAGACTGCGTATTAGGTTAATCCCTCCTTGTTTCTCTCCGGATAGCTAACTCTGCTGTTTTCCATTACTGCATCAATGATCAATTTGCATGCATCTCCTGAAGCTCCTCCCCAGGATTAAATGTAAACTAGATGTGATTGATGACGACACTGTGACCTGGCTGAATTTCCTTTGTCCCTTGATTACTTTCACAGAAGCTCAGTCGCTATGTGCTTCAGGGTAATCCTGGTTTGATGTTGTTTGATTCCTAAAGGACGAAAAACAGCGGATCTTCGTTGAACTGTAACTCCATGGGCAGTGTGTTGTTGTGGGGCAAATTGAATTCGTCGTTGATGTTCTTTGCTCACTAAGCGGAAGTCGTGCATCTCATTTGGCGTTTATGAGGATTTGGATTCTTAAGTGGTCTTTTAAAATTCCGTGTTAATTTACAGCAGATTTATAACCGTATTATTTCAAAATAGTTACCAATAGCCACGTCTGAACGAACCCAAAACGCACTTTTTCGTATTCAACGGACATTCAGAGTTTCCACAAGCTAATCGACGAAGCCGGACCGGATGAAAATAAACTGATCAATTCAGTGGGGCATCTCAGCAGCCGGCTGCAAAAAATCGCTGAACAGAACCGAGCACGAGCAAGAGCTGAATTGACCGAACCACTTGAACCAGTTGAATTCACGGTGCGGGAACGAGGTCGCTTGCCCAGCCAAGTGAAACTGACAGATGATCCGCTGTGGAGAATTTCATATTTGGATTTAGAACAGGTTTTCATGACCCAGTCACAACTGGTTTATTACTTCTCTGTACCCGTTTCTATACCTGGTTTATGTTCCAACTTCCGGCGAAAATTGCTCTCACATTTGTCCCAAAATTCATGATCCAAATGCTTGTTGATCACCTGAGCTCAAACACAAAATCCAGGACGTCATCCTGCATTCCTCCTCAGTTCTGATCTCCATTATCTTCCAATTTTTATCCGTTCAGTCATACACCGCTACCACTCCGTCAACACAAGCGCGAATTTGCCTCATTACCGTCCTTTTGTGCCCGTCTTGATGACTTTATATACTGTTATTTCTTTCTTTGGTCAATTTCGTTACCAGATCAATGTGTTCAAACACTAGTCACTTAATCATTGTACTCTGAAAAGCTTTTGTCGTCTGTTTCTTCTCGGTCAGTTGTCGAATCAGCTAGTTATCATGCTCTTTTTCGACTTCATATCGATCCAGAACCTGTTACGTTCCAGTCAGGTGCATAAGTTACGAGATTCTCATAAACCCTCCGAAGGATCCACTGGAGCAGACACCTACTGGACAGCGCCAGAACCGATACGACTCCTCTAATAACGCATCAAGAACCACTACGACACAAAAATCAAACAAATACAAACACGGTTTAGGGATGAATTCTCTGACTTAAGTAAACACTGCTTGCTACAGCTCTGTCTACCCCCACAACAACTGAGAATTCAGAAGTCAGTTTTCTATTTTTTAAAATTTCCTTTAGTTCTGAGCTCAACCGTGGAAATCATTTATACAGATAGGGTTCACAGTGGTGTGTGATAATAGGAAAAATGTGTACAGGAGGCCGTCAAAACCGCAGGCGTTTAGGTTCCGGTTTTATGGACAACGGCAAGTCGGTTCCGGGAGGATTCTTTCTATGCTTAGATGCACGACTAGCAGAAATCGGAGTATGAGATCTATCATCCAGTGTGTTGGACAACGAGGTCATAGTAGTTGCTGGTCCGGCCAACCCGGGGTCAAGTGGGTTTAACAAATCGCGTTGATGATCATGTTGGTGCAACAGACCGGCGACAGTTCGATTTACTTTAGGCTGTGGTAGCTGATCATCCGGTGTGGGATACGGCTTATTGGAAAAATACGGAGAAGCCAGCGCAGACTGGGCCGTACCCCGTAGATCCGGATCTAGATTGAGTAAAGTTTCCAAAAGATCAATTAGATCGGAGCCCGCGGCCGTAAATATCTTTGAGAATGGGATACCCGGTTTCGGTTCGAAATTAACGTAGTTTACCAAGCGACGCACATCTGGCCATACATCATCGTCTGGGGTGCCAGTTATCTGAGAATAATCGTAGAAATAATAATGAGCCGTTACGGGTAAGTTAGTTTAAACAAACTGATCGGAACAGAAATAAAATCCGCCTACAGTACTCTCCGTGGTTCAAAGGCTTTTGGAAGCAGTTTAGCAGCTAAGCCTCAAAGTAGAAATGGCATGAGGTTATCAATCTGTATCGGGAAACTTATTCTTTGACATAATGTTACTAGCCTGCAGTATTGGGTTTCTAAATTCCGCAGAATACTGATAAGCCACCTGACTTATTTCCGAAATTCATGTACAAGCATCATGCTGACAGAGTAAAAGACCACCGAAACACGTTTCTCATTGGGGAGTGCAAACGTAGAACACCCGACTTCTATCACATTTTCAAAAACGTTAAACCGCCTCATTACGAGACTGTTCATCATGCAATATCGATGCCCTAATCATCATTAAGAAAATGGAAGCACTACACAGCTGTTTCATTCTGGTTAGGAGTCATGTACACTGCGAATTAATTTCAGACGAGCTATTGTGAACTGAACGATTTAGCCTTCAGGCTACCCGAGAATGCTCACGACGGTCTGTTAGATTTCACCACATAGTGCTAGCAACCATTCTCTACTGATTTTCATGGCCGCAGGTAAAATACATAGCAATCGGCTCTCACGAGAGGTGGTTTCTCTGCAAGCAGCTTGGCGAAGCCCCGTACGCCGCCTTCAAAACTCGAACACGGACACAATTAAGTGATCTACGTTAGCATATGTTAATAGCAGAGTACATTTTCATTAAATTATTCACCATGTAATATCAACACGGAACTCACCATTTAAAAACCATGGAAGCACTGTACAAATGTTCATTTTTTAGGAATCATCAGGAGCGCAAATCCATCGCGCCCGAACTGGGACGAGAATACGGAGTAGCCGAACTCTGTACGTCATGCCCAAAGCCTTTGTCGTCTTCAAGCTACCTGCAGAGAAGTCATCTATTAGCAGGGGTCGATCGCTCGCGCAACTCAGTGGCAGATAGGATTGCACGGCGGATATGCACTGCTGATGATTTATAACAAGGATGATACAGCTGTACAGTGCTTCCATAGTTCCTTAATAGCTAGTTGAGTGTTGATATCACATGGTGAATAATTTTATGATCTACATCACTCAGGAGCAATGTCGGAGTTATTAGGACAAACCGATAGACAACGTGGCTTACGTCATATATTTTGGCGAGCTGGGTTAGGTCACAGTCACCGGGAAACAACGGAACGCGTAAGAGGAACTCAGCAATGATGCACCCGACAGCCCATAGGTCTATGCCAACACCGTACTGAGTACAACCATAAAATAGTTCCGGTGCTCGATACCACCGAGTGGCCACTTGGTGCGTCATCGGTTGAGAGGGTGACGTGGCAAATTGACGAGTGAGACCAAAATCTCCGATCTTCACTTTTCCTTGTGCGCTTAGAAATAAATTGTTCGGTTTCAGATCACGATGTAGCAGCCAGTTTGAATGTAAATACTCCACGCCCCGGAGAAGCTGTGCAACAGACAGAGAAAGAATGCTGCTGCATCAAAGATAAGTAACTGACCGTGAGTAAAATAGTTAGCCTGAGAGTAATAAAAGATGTACTATTTTCGCGGTCCAAAGCAGACAGTAATTCTGGCGGGAAGTTTTAAATGAACCAATTCCAGTGCACATATTTGCATCAGATCACATATGATGCAAGCAATCCAAAGATCAGTAAACCCCGGAAGATCTTTGTAACTGTGAATGGCTTTTTCGCGCGAAAAAAATATGTCGAAAATGTTTCACTGGTATCAAACACTAAAAAGGATGATATAAGCTCATCGTACAATGAAATCCGAAAGATTTCAAAATAATCCCGTGCAAAACCCTGTTTATTGAGGGGAGAGGGAAAGAAGGATACGGAAAATCAATTTAACGAAACCAGGAACGGCTGAACGAAGTTCCGGTGAATTCAAAGTACAAGGTCAGATATGGAAGCAGAAGCCAAGTGGACCAACTTAGTTTATCAAGAGTTATTCCTTATCGTGCACATTGAGCCATATCGTCGACCGGATCGTGGAATCAAACGGTATTTACTTCAAAGTTCCAATGCGGTTAGGCCACTGGCATCATAAGGACAAGGAAAGACGCCCATCAGTCGCTTCACCGATGAACAGCGATTAGAGCAAAATCAACCGGACGCAACGCAATCATAAAGATATCCACTTTCCGCAAGCAGTTCAGATTGTTGAGCTTCCACCAAAGTGCTCTGGTTTTGGCTTCTCCCTAAAAGCATCACCTACTCAAAATAAGGAGGATAAGTAGTTGTAGTTGGATGACTGTACAGAAAAAAGATTTGGAACGCAAGAACCCTAATGACTGTGACATCTATTGTTCTTAACTTTGGAGGGATCTCGTGGACCCCAACCTCACTCTGAATGGACCCACACGGACTGGTGTGCTGGTTAAGTTTTCAAACTTTCGACCGGCCACTATGACACGTCTTCCCACGATTATCTGCCCTGGAGAACAGCATACAAAGAGGAAGTTCTACAGTGCTACGTGTATTGAAAGCACCTGATAATTCTTAGTCATTCCACCTGTACGAAGGTCAATAAACTAGTTGATACTAAAACTCCGGAGAAATCTGCAAACAGTTCAGTCGACATCAGCAATTAGTTGAGTGCACTCAGTTATACTATTTTCGATATGGCAAGCGAGGTCATTCCAAGGTGCGCAGATGTACATCACTCGAAAAGGACAATCAGGTGAACGATCATTCGGATTTCAGAGAAATCGACGACAGTATCGACAATGTTCACGGTTCACTCCTATATGCTTCAGTGTCTGTACTCAACTGGGTGCAAGATCTTTCGGATCCCAACCGCGAAGACATGGAACAATTACTTTATCTACATTTGCTGTACGTGTTTTGGTTACCCGCTGCCACGTCGTCCGCAACCTTCTTTGTATTTTCCTCTAAATCAGTACAGATTTGATTTCTAACCTTAACATAACTCACGTAGTCATTCCATCTAATCCTAGCGGTACTAAACAATAATGGATGATCGAAACCTTTTAAAGCGACGAACATCTTTAGGGCGCAAAACCCATATCTAGCTGGCAAAGGACAAAACAACTCACTGCGGCACAATGCACACAAGCTTTCAGATCAGGGCCACAATTGCCTCAGGCCAGCATAAGCTGCTCGAGACAGTTATGCGCATGTTCACCTCTACTACCGTACCACTACTATTTGCCTCGGTGTCGAGATAAGTGAAACGACTATTAACTGTCGATGCTTACCCAGTGGGCATCGATCTCGATACCGCCGACTTTCAATTTGTTATCAATACTTAACACTTGGAAGGTGCAAACGACATGTCGATTAAAGGTGCAGCACAGCAGCTTGCCTTACGCACGTTGAGCATGTTTCATATATTCGAAGAAGCAGATAAAATCGTCGGTGCAATTCAAGTTACATGGAATTTTATCAGTTCACAACTCGTCACCCATATTTCGGAGACCTGAAAAATTGAACAGGAGTGGCAAGATGACGAACACTTCTGCGTGTTTAGAAAGAACTTGAACACTTCACCGTGTACTCTTAAGGGCCCGGGAATAAGCGAGTACAATGATCGCAGTGGGCTCTTAAACTTCGTGGTACGGGTTTTCGATGAATGGCATTATATTACGCCGTTCGATCAACTAGATACACGATATTGTTTCAGTCAAGAAAAACCGTGGTTATCATTACAATTACAGTTAATCAGCTGAAGAACAGGAAACCCATGGAAGTTTACAAAACATTTTTCAGCATCATTACGTGATACGTTTCACGAGCTATTTCGCCTGGAGTACATCCATCCTGCTACGCATTCCAAGGAAAGGCGACAGAGGCATTAATCTGGTTTACACAATTACAAAGATTTTCTGGGTGCTACTCCTTAGTCGCTTTGCAGCTACGAGAGTTTGTTGCACCAGACCAAACCACGGGAATAAACGTGGCGGAGGTTGAATTGACCGATTATTTACACTACACTGAGTTCTGAAACATCGGTGTGAGTTCCAGTAGTCCATAGTGAGACGGTGCCTTGATTTCCGCGCTGCTTTCGACACAATTAATCGAGTCACTGTGGCAAATCATAGCTTACTGCATCCCTGCCAAGTTTTCAGGGATGTAAAAGGCTTACTGTTTGCCCACACGAGTGCGAGCATACGATGGAAAATCTTCAGAATCCGTTCCTCAATTATGTCATCGACTGGGCTACATGCAAGGTGGTGACTGGCTACCCAGGTGTACAGTTTATCCCAGTAGACTGTATCACGGATCTGGAGTTCACAGACGACGTAATTGGCCTTAATGATTCCACAGCTGCCATGAAAGGAATATTCGACCAAATCACTCGGTGTACAGCGAAAGTCGGCCTCGAAATCGTTGTCAGCTGCAACGGTTCAATCATGTTCCACGACACTCAGACGCGGAAATCTACAAATGTTGTGTTCGGCCCCCTGCTTAAAATGATGCCGTCACCTTAGCGGCCAGATGAAAATCTTGCTCAATGCTCTTGGAAAGGACGTGGAGCGCTGTTGCCTAGGGACAACTTACGATCACCGTTATTGGAAACTGGTGTGCATGGGTTTGATCCTCAACCTCAGTGCTAGGTCTGCAACGACTCGCGATGTGCATGGACCGGACTCATCGTCTAGCGGGAGATGATCCTGTAAGAGAAAATGAGGTAGTCGTCCAGTGAGCACCCCCCAAAACATGTTTCAACCACTTTAACCCACCCATGTTCAGAGTCCGCGATAATGACTGGACCGAAGAAAAAAAGCACCTTAGGTATAAATTCTGAGGTACTAATTGAATTCTCCTATTATATTCCGCCAACGAACCGAAGACACCAGTTTTCAAATACTAGGATTCTGTGCATGTCTGGTCTCAACAGCCATGTTTCGATTGAGTTTAGCAGTTCCGATCTCGCAGCTGCTGGGTATACTCGGCCTTTTATCGATAACCGGATGTCGCCCATACCATAAATGCCTTAAATTAGCAAATACCAATCGGAAAAATGCACGGGCGAATACATTTTATCAGATACACGACGGCCACGTGAGATACAGCTACCCAAGCAACTAATCTGTCTCTTATCCAGTTGCTCTCCTGCAAGAACAAGTTCGGCTTTGAACCAATCCAATCGTTCAACATCACTTTAAACTTCGAAGATGCGGAACGCATACCAAACATACCCTCACTATCGTTCAAACGATCGAGAAAAACCTGTAATTTGATTGGTTCTCCACTCATTAGTGCAACGTCGTCCCCATACGCGAAGTCAAACAGTTTCCTGTCTAATCAAACATCAATACTATTACATTTACATGAGGACGGGATTAATTACAAAACCATTTCAGTGACAAAATTGGAAAGAAAAGATAAAAGAAGGCAAACTTGATGAACACCACTTATCGCGAAGTCGGGTGAATGCTCGTTGCAACACGAACTCGGATTCGGCTGCTTGCATGCAAAGAGTGGACAAGTGAGATGAAATTCTTCGGCACACCCTTCAGCGAGAGCCAGGGTCACGGGATTGCACGATTTACTAGGTTGAACGCGGCGTTCAACTCGAAAGACGGAAATCGTGGAGTCTGTGGAACATGATTTAGGATCTGTCGCAAAGTAAGAATTTGATTAAACCAAATCCGACAATGACGAGAACTGGCTTAATTCTAACGCATGCACCTTTCGCGAGTCCTAGATAATCGGTGGAGAATAATGCCCATGGGCAGTTTGGATGCAGCGCTTACCAAACTAATTAATCTGTTGTTTTCACATGAGGATCTAGTACCCTTCTTTGAAGTCGGTGCTGTAAGTTGAGGCTACGTGCGAATGCCAAAATGCAAAGGCACTTTGCTCCGGCGAGACGAGCCATACAGAGAAGCCAGACTATACCCAGAACAGGGCTGACCGCTAAGCTCCTCCAAGGTCAGTTAAACGGCAAACGGGCTTGGAATTGGAATGACAGCAGACCCGAGGACAAGTACGGAGTCAGCCGGGGGCCCTGAGTTGCAACACGCACAGAGAAGAGCCGGAGGGGTATTCGCTGAGGGTCAAATAATAGACAACGAACCCGTTAGATTGAGGGAAATCGGCTAATGAGTGCTATCCTGTGGGGACCTACACGAACCATTTGATTACGACGAAAACCTAACAAACTGTCATGTTGACCGACCAGAAGCAATTTGGTCGTTCTCGGTTGACTAAGCGAGTTCGGATTGAACGAGAGTCGAGAGAACCGACTGATGACGCTAGAGTTAGCGATATCGATAAACAAGATTATAAAACAGGTAAAACCACCGATTCACACCAGTCATTAGGAATCTACTCCCTTGCCCGGATTGCTTCCTGGAGTTTTGTTTACTGCTATGTCAACACAGCCACCGTTCTCGAAGGACTGTAATAGTCCATTTGGTCTTGCTCTCTAGTGCTTTTTAGGAAAATGTATTCCTCTGATCACCTCCGGTTCCGATGGGGAAATGGTATATGCCTACCTTGGTTCAACTACAAACAATTGGGAGGCGTGCTGTGGCTATGGGCGAAACCTTTGAGAGTGAATTAACGTACCGTCCCGCCCTTTAATAATCTCGCCTATGCTCGGCCTCCGAGGTACAGTTTTCTTAACTGTTTCGTAAAGATTGCGATGATTTCCGAATGCCGCAGCTTTTCTCCTTTCGCTGTCCGCAGCTGCTTGCAGTCACTTCACAGGGTCTTCATCAGCAGACATCTCACGGATTTACGCGTCTTATTGTATGTGGCATCTAACAGTGCAACTGAAAACGAGGATATCAATCGATTACGCGATCTGTGTGATATTAAGTCTTGCGTTGCAGTAGCAGTGAAGTGCGAGGCTTTGTTGATCCGCTCCCAGCGTTCGCTCCGATCCTCAGCCCATTTTGTAATGATGAAAACGTCGAAAGGTCCGGCTGGAACGGAGGTCGATGATTATTACTTGGAATCAACTCTGCAGGGTGCATGCTTTTCGTCCTCAGAATATGGGCAAACTAAAGCTAGCACAAACTATGCCACGATTTCAGTCTACCACAGTGATTGGAACTCCTCGGATAAAGCATGTCCTCACTGACAAACGCCAATGGGGTCAATCTGAGTCCATCGCTGTGAAGGCGGATGTTGCCACGCTAGCTGATGTCGCTTTTTATGATAAAAATTGGTGTCCGCTAGAAACAGTTTGTGGTCGGTACAATCTTGGATGAAATGACTACCGTTATGAGACAGCAAATTGACCTGAAATGTGCCGTTGCGTCAACTAGGGTGTTAAGACTGCCAATAACGACTATCAATTCCGTTGAGCAATCGAGATACTTTTTCTCACGACGTGCTTCCCGAATGACTGATAGAAGGGACATGCCATATGGGCGCTAAGGTCCACTAAACCGGAGGGGGAGAAGCAGTCGTGACCTTGGAACGACATAGAACCATAGATCTCAATAAGTCAAGTGTGGAAACGGGCTGGACGGCGAAATGCTGTCTATCGCTAAGGTGACCGGCGGATCTGGGATTAGACCATTTTGTTAATAGGCCGATAATCCATCTAACCACTGCCGGTCATAGAGAGGTCTCGTCGCTGTCTCAAGCTCACCCCCGTCACCGTATCCGCCAATTTCAACTAGTTCAGATGTAGTTGCTTTTAACAAGGCTTTAGCGTTTTTTGTGATTGTTAGCTTAGCCATGTCGACTGTACAATACGGGCAACCTTTTTGTTGTGCTGTAGGATGAAGCCTGAGGCCAGCGCGTTCCAGTGTGTGGTCTATTCCATCGGCGGTTTCTCTAATGTCACCTCGGTTTGTCTGACTATCTTCGATTGATTCAGAACAGCGAGAACGATGGCGATCGATCTGATGCGCTGTCTTACCATCGTTGGAGTACCAAGTCATCAAGTTCCCTTTTGGGTACTGTCTTTTACTTTTCACTTCCTTTATTAAGGAAATAACAGTGCAGATCATCTTTAGGAAAGCGGCCGCGGCCAAAAGAGGCTTGCCAAGTGCGGACGTTGGCCACCGGCGGGAAGTCTGGAACCCACGACCTTCGTACCCAAACGTCACGACCTTGTCCGCTTGACCACCGCTGCTCAAGTACGTAGGACCAGTCGACTGAAATCAAAAAATGTGACTAGGCGGTCGGTATTTCTGCATCCCGCGAGGTGTTGATCGAGGTCTAGTCGAACAGTGCACGCTCGGCCTGCATGCTCAGAGCAGTCACAACACAACCTGATCGCAAACCCACGAAATCGGCTCACCTGACACGCGAGAGGTGAAGCGACAGAATGGGGTTGCATGTGAGCTACGAACAGTGATTACGGAAGGAGGGTCTTATATGGGTGTTCCAGAGAGAGCATTCATTTATTTTGAAGATTTCGAAAGTTCTAGCTAGGGAAGCTTGTCACACTATTTAGCTGACCGTTTGGACATTGAAGGCAGCTAAGTGAAGTAGACTTTCACGTTTTAGTAATGTCTGTCATCTATTTCTTCGCTTTCCACTCATCCCGTGATCAGATACACCCAATGAGATGCAATCATTCGTGATATCTTACTTGGTCTCTATATCGGAAAAACAGAAATTATAGGGGTTCCCTGTAGAAAGGGTGCTGGAAATATCTGGGGGATCGATACTTCGCAGCTGCCCATGCCACCGAAGAGATTTTTCCTCGGGAACCCTAACCGGATCCTTTTACTCAAAGGTCTCACCCACAAGGCAGTGGGGTGTTAACCCAGTACAGGAACTTGGTACAAGCGCACGATTATCACTAATTGTTATGCTCGAACAACTGAATAGAGCGGTCCTGTTTATTCTGCGCGACGACCGACTCACGATGGATTTTATTTTTTGTATTATTCCTCGGGGTTCGTGGACGAGTACTGCTAGTAGGTTTTCACCCACAAGGTAATGGGGCTAACCTAATCAGAATTAGTTTACCAGGAAATTTCTAGTGAACAGCGGCTTCCATATAGTCATCGATCACTTTATTCAAACAAGGACGATTAGGATACTGTGGCAGTTGTTCATCGTCAGTGCTAAACATGTTTGAAGTTGTATGGAAACTTGAAAGGTGTTGCATCTCTCTGGTAAACTGTCGCTTCGCTTCTGATATCTTTCACCATTTTGGTCTCCGAGAGCCACCTAGCTCCGCGAAGTTGTGTCAAGCGCCAGCAGTCACAGCTACTACAATTATTATGCCTCGCGGTTCGAGGACTAGTACTGCTAGGAGGTTCAGTCGGTAAGTCTGTGGTTCTAACAAGAAATTGTCAGCAATGCGGCAGGGAATGACTAAACAGATGCCCATTTACTTCGATCATTCATTTTCCCGACTGAGATGCCAAATCAAATCATACCCCAGTCACGATGCCCATGGAGCTACTTCGTCCAGTTTCTACCCGCTCACCTTCCAGGCATGACTGAATCTTCGGATTGAAGTGGCGTTCACCACTGGTCTATGCCGGATTGCAAAAAAATTAGGTTATAATAACCTAATTGGGGCACCCATGAATAAGTTATTCTAAATCAATTGTGCAAGTGCATTTCTATCCCAACATATCGGAAGGAGTTTGCACCGCAATCATCAATCAACCTCATCTCGCTATTGGAGACTGCAAAAAGGTTAGAAACGCCGGACCCGGAGAGATCATCGGTAGATTGTTTCATGAACGGACCCGGCCGATGACGACTACGACGCCGATATCCACTAGCAAGTATTCCATACCTGCATGAAGAAGACACGTTAGGGATCCGTAACGCCACTCAGTTTGCCAAAATGGTACGGGATACTGTCGTCAGAGGGACCGCTGTCCCGGTACAACAACTTGAGACATTCGCAAGGCAAATGGATATGCCAACCCGTACGGTTAGAACGGGCACATGGTCAGGGTAAGCCCACTCCAACCGCAGTGTATACTACAGATGGTGGTGATTCTCTTGTGGTACCCCTAAGAACTGCTACTTCATATGCCGAGGGCTTAGTTGATACGGGAGCAGCTCGTGACCACGCCAGTGAAATCTGGCTGCGTAGGCGGGGTATCGAAATCCCACGCACACATGCGGGGAAAAGTTGCGTGAGATAAATGAGACGAAATGCGGTCGGGACGGTAAGGTTTACCGTTCAAGTGGGTGGAATGTGTGTCAATCATGAAATTATTACGGTACAAGGAATCATAATAAACGTAATTATTGAAGCGGACCTTCACCAGTTCTTGCAGTGTTAGATTAGTTTGTCCCAAGGATTGTTACGGGTTCTGTTAGGTTCTGCGTCAACTATTCAACCTGAAAGCTTCTCGAAGTGGTCCCAAACGATTGGGTCTCGCCTGAGGAGGTCTTATACGCCACATTCTCGAGGTGGTGTTCCAAAAAATGTGCGAGCACGAAGGCGGATGTCCGACGCCATCGATCCGATTGACTGATCATTGGTAATAAACCTATGGGAGATGGCCAAACCCTAACTCAAAACCAAACGTGGATGATATACGAAGCATACTACTGTACGCTCACCGGCATCTGTGGCAAAGTGGTGTACTGAGCACCCAGGATGTCTAACCCCATCATAAGGGGGTATAAGCTGACTAGTCAAGTGAGTTGCGTGAAGCTCAGATCGTCCAACTGTGGTTTAGACCGTTTGATTACATGCCCGGAGAAGGGTACTCTGGTTCAACCGCCTACTTCGGTTTGGGAAACCGGGTAGTATGAAGCCCACAGAAGGAACATGGGATCCGATGGAACGCCGATGGTGTGAAGAGAAGAATGGAAGGACTAACGCGTATAATGAACTCTGCATATTGTTTCTTTTCTATTTCACGCTGACTATTATTCTCCTTCATCACAATTACCATGACATATGATCTCCATTCAGATTTGTGCAAACTATATATACAACTATAGGGGAAAATAATGAAAGAGGGAAGAAAAAGATGTCAAGTGCAGTTTATCGTACACTTTATCTCTCTTATTTTCAACCTCGAAATGTCTGGCTATTCCTCGAGATTTACTTCCCTTCAGTAGATTTGATACTATGCGTTTGTCCGAATTGAAGTCAGAGTTGATTTAGGGAGCCCAAGCCGAAAACTTGACCAAAATTTTCAACTAAAAATAGTACGAATATGTAGATGTTTCATAACCCACTGGGGACCGGAGATTGATTACCAAGTTTACACGCCATTCGAATAAAGCACAGCAAACTCCTCAGACAGATGCAAATGACTAAATTTACATATGCATGTAAGCCATTCGTGATGGGTTTGGCACTGATTACCAAAGAGCCAACCCAGTGAACATCGACGCACGTTCGCCTTCGTCTTGGAATTTTAGTGATAACATTCCTATCACAAGGAGACAGTGCATATAACTTCCTAGGCAGAAGATATCTGAGGCTGGCCCATATGGGGAGTCTCCATGGTCAATAGTTAACTCGAAGCCTGAGACACCAAACTGAGACCATAATGAGGCATTTGCGACAAGTTAACTGGTATTAGCGTAAATCACGCGGCAGAAAGATCAGAACTTGGTGTAAGATCAACACATTCGGTACGCAAACAATCCATCGGGAACTGAGATCAGGAGCTTTGTTTTGCAGGGTACTTCGAAGTCGCTCATCATTCAAATGAGCCGGAATTCAAAAACCACTGGCTAGTCCTCGGCATATAAACAATTTCAAATTTACCAAAACAGTAAAAAACGATATCAGCATGGTTCGCATTGATTTGGGCTGCGGTACGGTGTTTGATTAGATGGTTCACAAGGTAGACGGGTTTGCTTTCGCCCGGGTGAACTACTGAAGCTTTATGTGGTTGATCACTTTAAGTTTCAAGATGAAGACGCCCGTTTTCCATCGAATTAATCATAACATTACGTGGTTACATGCGCCCTATTCCTCAGGCTCTCACTACGCAGTCAAAAGATCAACACTAACTCAGTGCCACCACAAACAAACGTAGACTGAAGTGCGACTTTGATTCTAATCATCACTTTCCCTAACCTCCGTCTCCTACCCTATACTTGACGGAAACTCAACCCTCTTGAGAGGAGGTGACAGTTTGAACAACGCTACTCTGGAGCTGTCTCCTCGGTTATCGGTTGCAGCGCGATAATGAACTGTGCTACGCAAATCGCGATTAAGACAGAAGTGCGATTGCAGAGGATAAAACTACGACATCGCATTAACTACCAGCGGCCAGCTGACACAATGGGGCTACTGGAGGGCGAAAATGCGGGTACGCCAACTGATAAAGCTATATCGTGAGTTGTGCTGGCTAATCAGGATGAGCATTCTGGGTTGGACAACAAAACGGCATGAACCTAATCAAGTGAAATGCACCAAACGAGATGCAACAATCAAGGCGAGACCCGGACAACCTGGTGAAGCAATGACAATCACACGGATACAAATATGCGAGAATAGCCTACAAATAGATGTTCTCATTTGATAAAAATAAATTTTGTGCCGGTTCAGCGTGTTTGTTCTCAGTGGAGTTAATTGGGACTGCCAAGAGAACCAAGTCATTATGGGCATGACTGAAAGGAACGCAAGTTATTAATTACCTGCAAACTCAGAGCTTTGATGTGAGGAGGAATTAGTACGACCGTGGAGTCATGGACAAGTGCTTCAAGGTCGGCGGCCATAAACTCAAAAACCAAACAGATACAGCGATCCTGACTGAACACATCCATTACAGTTAGAACGTTTGGATGATCTAATTCCTTGAGCGCTTTGATTTCACGAATGGCGGACAGATTCATCCCGTCTGCCAAAACCCATCTTGGTCCAGCTTTTATCTAGATTATATAAAGCAACGAGGATGTGAGATCGAAAGACATGGTGCAATGCAAAATATTCAAATGAGATGAAAAAAAGAAAACAAAAATGCGTTCGAAAAGACAATTCACATAAGGGATTTATAAGGAAACAAAAAATTAAAGAAATGACGATACGGACGAGAAAAATGTGAACTTACAATAATCAAACACCCAAAACAGTCCAAAATATAAAAGTAAACTAGAAAACAATCAATGCGTTTCTTCTCGCTGCGTTGCGCTTATTCAGTAATTCGCTCAAGATACCATATCGAGCACCTCCTCAAAAATGTCACGCAGCAATTTTTTACCAGAAGATCCCAACCAAGTGTAAAAAAATTAGGAAAATCGTCATCAATCTTCAACTTTAAACAATAAGACAAGCCTCACTGACCGCTGCCTTTCCCCAGAGTTACACGTTTATATAAAAAGAGTGAACATCCAAGGGGAACAGGAAGTGGACCTATACAGGCGGGAAAAGATAAGATACTGCTTCAGCCAACACACGAAACAGTCTAACTGTACAAACACTTTTTCAATCATTCTGACTCGACAGAAAACGACAACACGATCGCCACTGTTCACGGTTCACTGCCATATCCTTAAGTGTCTCCAGCCAGCAAGTCGACGAGTGTTTCGGCCCCCAACCACGAAGGCGTGAGACACCTACT
>LUCM01010873.1:0-133750 GCA_008360955.1 Fasciolopsis buskii | reverse complement strand
GTTGAGGTCCAAGATATACTCCAAGTCAGCATTCCATTCCTTCGGGCGAACAAATCAAATCCGAGTTCAACTCCGTAACCTTTCGCATAATCTTATTCTTCAGGTATCCATTTCACTAGCATCTACCTGTTTCTCTTTCGAACCCCTGCTCAATGACAGTGTCAAACTTTTCACAGAGACGACCAACGCAATCCTTGATATCTGCTCTTCCCTAGAAACACCATTCGTCTCAAATGGCCTTGTCCCAACGCAGAAACTGAAATTCATCAGGATATAAGGGGCACTTTTACAGATCTCGCAATGACTCAAGCATGCGGTACATTTCCAGCTTGATGAAAGCTGAAATTTAGCGCATCGACATTGCATTCACCAGCCAACTCCTGAGTGGCAACAATAATCGATCCCTACGGTAAGGCATTCGACCGTTGTGTGGGAAGAAAAAACATGCGAAAATGTCTGCGGATGTCGACGGCATCAATTGTGCGTTCATTCATCCTTCAAATTATACCCCGGTCATATTTGATCAGGGTGATGATACGACAGTTAAACGTTTTTCCAGAGATGAGGTGCTCCATCTCCGCATCACTAAAATTACCACAGCGGTTGGTCCTGACAGTCTGTCCTCAGCTCTTTTAAGGCGCAGCGCTGTGACTCTGACCAATGCAATTACTTCTCTAATTAACTCAACATTAATCTCGTCTTCTATTCCTGACTGTTGGAGACCCGTCACTATTATTCTCATCCCAAACATTTATCGGTTTTACTGCTTTAGCAAAACGCTTTTGTCCCAACGCCTTCATATCTTCTGATCCTAAACTGACGGAGCGTGCTGTGCTGTGCTTAAACACCTGCGCTCTTCTATGTATCATCCTGAAGACCCATTTCAGTTTGCCTAGAAATCTAACAGGTCCACTTTGGATGCTGTCGCCTCCCTCATTCACCACATTCATAAGTCTTTAAGCACATCGATGAAAACTGTGCATTGCGCCTTTCTAGACCATTAGTTGGCATTTGGTTCTGTCCCACGGTCTCTTCTACTTCACAAACTGGAAGCATTTGGTTGTCCCACATCTTTATTAACATGGCTGTCTGATTACTTCACTAACCGATTCCAGTGCACACGAATGGACGGTAAAGTTTTGAAACCGTTGATCAACAACTCAGGCATGTCACAGGGTGCTGTTCCTTCACCCTTTCTCTTCTCCACTTACATCAGCGTATTATCAACTAGCTTACCCTGTCATCTGTTTAAGTATGTTGATGATGTTGCCCTTTATCAAACTGTTTCGGATAACGATGATTTCCATTTTTTTTCCAACAACAACCTATCTCCAGTTTACGATTTCTCTGCACGAGCAGGTTTAAATCTAAACACGTCTGAATGTTTCGAATGTCTGTTCTCTCTTTCTCTCTCTCTCTCTCGGTCGGCCTATCCATCCGAAACATGTACCATCAACTCAAAACTGTTACCAGGGTTGATTTCGTGGAATATCTAGGAGTTACTATTCATAAAAATCTGAATTGGAATACTCGCAATTCTACCTGTGTAAAGAATCCGACGGTTGTCACCTCAAATCAGGAAGCTTTGGCGCTACAAGGCGAAATAAAGCACCATTTCCTGGTTTGTATACCATTGCTTTTTTCCGATTCTTCTTTACTGTTCTCCAGTTACGCATTCAGTTTTACTTAAAAAACGACTTTAAAATTCTTCTCCGGGGCTATCCATTGTTTGCCATGTGTCCTTCGTACCAGTAACGGAATTTTCCCTTGATCTATGTGATCAACATTTATCACCATGTGAGAAATTTGCTCCAAAAATTGTTTGTGATGCCACACATCCTGTGCACAGCGACCTTTCACCGTGTCGCTCTCATATTTCTACATGGTCGGATTTTCGTTCCATATCGTCTAGAATCAATATTTATAGAAACCCCACTGTCACAAATTTAGCACGAAATTTGACAATCCGCCATATGATTCCAGCCGATTTCTTGAGCAACCTGTCATAATATGCTATGATTTTCCCTCGATCAGTTTTATATTTTTCACGAGGTAATGAGTGCATTTTTATTTTATTTTATTTATTTGTTTTCTATTCTATTTCACCCCACATCTTCCGAATGAAATGCAACATTATTGATTGTACGCAAAAGTCAATACAGTACAATACATTACAACCTTACCCGTTTCTCTGGCCCTCTGTTCTAAATGGTGATTGCGTCGTTACTGAATGAATGCCATCTGACTGGCAACTAAGATGAAATTTACGAAACCTTCCCACGATGATCACCAGTGCGCGAATTCAAGTCATCCTGAAATAGGCTGTTCGCGATAAGACCTGACAATCCGCCCTTGATTATAATTTTCTCTATTAAATCACCTCAAAGCCTTCGCCAATCCGAGGAAAAGGAGCCCAAGTTGAGACACCAACGTCTGAACCAGGTCTGGACACAGGGGAATGAAGCACTGGCATACATTCTGATCTGCTGCAAGCGAGAAATCACAGGAGATAGGATCAACCACTTACCTAACCATGGAACAACAAAATGTGATCCGATTTTCGTGACGTTCTGAGGCGAATGGAAGCGTCGTTCGAAACGAAGAACAAAAAAGAGACTATGGACCCGACAGGCGGGAGCAATCGATCGATGTGCTTTAAATTGGAAAAGCCTAAGTGAATCTTTTGATAACGATGAATAAACAACAATTGCGTCGACTTGCCAAAGGACACAATTGGTCTCGTTTGGTTAAGCAGGATGATACTGAGCTATGATCAAGATGAATGATCTATCACAACGATACTACACCTTGACATAGTGTGGTGGCTTGCGTGCCTCTATGATCCAACGAGCTATACAGGATGGCTTATCTCAAGCCGAAGATCCAATTATGCCTGGAACGTCAATTGGTAGAGGCCTGACGAAGTAGTCTCCTGGTCCTCCAAATTGGGGTTGATTTGAGTTAGCAGCCCAGTCGCAATGATGAGTGGAAGAATAATTGATCAAAGTAGATGGGCGCCCACTCAGCTAGGCCCTGCTGCCTTGCGATCAGGTTCTTGTCAGAACCAAAGGCTTTGGTTGAGAACCCTAATCGTTCTTCTGTTTAGCGGCTGGACTCTCTAGCAGTACCCGTCCATTATTCCCCATGAGTTACACGCCTACAGATAATTCCATACTACATCGGTCGTCGCGCAGGATAATCAGGACCGCGCTGCCCATTGCATCGATCGCAGGTGGGGTGGGTATTGATAAGTATGGTACTGCTCAGAATTCCCTCTCTTTTATTCAACCTATCTCTTCCGTCCTCAGTCCAACCTCTTTGCACCCTCTGCCCACTCATAGTGTTCCCACTGATAACACGCCCGATATTCGCAACGATTCATTGTCATATACCGTAGTTGGTGCTTTTCCGTCTGTTAGCACACATTTTCTCAAGCCTCGTCAGCCTATGAATCTCGGCTTCTTCAATGTGCGCACTTTAATGCAAGCTGGCCAACAGGCGTGTTTGGCTATGACAGTGGACTCACTTTCGATTGATGTCTGCTGCGTGAGTGAAACACGAATTCAGGATTCGAGTTGAGTTGAGTAATTCAACTGAATGCGCCGAACGTCTCGTCAAGATATTTTCTTCGCATTTCAGGAGACGAAGCAGCTCAAGCTGTGGGTCAACGTGGTGTAGGAATAGGATTGAGTGAGAAGGCTGAAGCAGCCCTTTTAGAATGGATCCCAGTCAACAGTCGCTTGTGTGCCATGAGACTGCAGGGATCAGTCGTGGGCCTGTTCGAGTCTGCGGATCATGCACAACGGGCACTAGATAGACTGTCGAGATCGGTTGCTCGGTTTGGCATGTGCTTTGCACCTTCAAAGTGCAAAGTACTGTTACAGGACTGGACGACAGCAGCGCGGAACTGGATACTGGATGGAGAGAAACTAACGACTGTGGACCGTTTACCCTAGCTTGTTAGTTGCAGGTCGAACGATGTACTGTGCTGCCGTGCGTTCAGTTCTGTTGTACGGTTGCGAGACGTGGAGTATGCGTGTGGGCGATGTTCGTCGATTGGAGGTTTTCGACCACCGATGTTTACGTAGTATGGCTAGGATTAGATGAATTGAACGGGTGAGTATTGTGGAAGTGGGAATCTACTACTAGTTGCCAATTCTGAGAATACCTTTTTCATTGTATGACTACGATGTTTGGGGTTGGGTCACGTGTTGCGTATGGCGAACACATGTCTACCATATCGTGTCCTATTTTGTGTGTTCTTCCCAAGCAATGAAAGAAGCCACCTGGAGGTCAACAGATGACGTGACATCGTGGGATGCCAAAATGTATAGCGACGTTAGGTATAGTAGGTGCTTCACATCTTCGTGGTTTTAGTCCGAAAGTCTCGTCAACTAACTGTCTGGAGACGCTGAAGGATATGACAGTGAACCATGAACAGTGGCGATCGTGTTGTCATTTTCTATCGAATCAGAATAATTAAAACACGTGCGTTTGTACAATTAGACTGTGTTTCATGTGTTGCCGGCAGCAGCATCTTATCTGTTCCCGCCTGTGTCGGCCCACTCCCTGGTCCCCTTGCATATTCACTCATTTTATAGAAACGTGTAACTCAGGGGAAAATGCAGCGGTCAGTGAGCCTTGCTTTCCTGTTTAACGCTGAACGATGATGATGATGATGATGAAGGTGAATGACTGGAGCTGCTAGAGTTTGCGACCGCGATAAACAGATTACAATACTCTATGGCCTATGATGGCGGTATGAAGCCCTCTGATTTGTGACAAGGCAACGCGTACCTAAATCTAGACCGTTCAATTCAGCTTTCTGGGCTGTGTCTGTATATTCATCTGGACATTGAAAGCTGTAAATAAAAATGATCAATTGGTCCTTCATTCTGTTTATCTTCTCGAGGATGAACAAGTTTTGTGCTACCGCCTGGGTTTCTGCTTACCGGAGTAAAATTGTCTTTTGCTTGCACTCGGAATCATGGTCTACCCGTGGGCCCAATCGGGGAGACTTCATATCGCTGCTTAGATAACCCGTATCCATTTAGCCTACTATCTTTATATCGTCTGAGGAAGAGAAGCCAGACGACTCGAATTGCGAGGTTAGATTATAAAATAATAGTATGAATAGAAAATCTCTCAGCAAGGGCTTCGGGGCACCTCAGTAATGACTGTTAGCATTTCGTAACATCTCGCATTCATCTTGACAAAGAACCTCCGTTCGGTAAGGAATTCCTCTGGCCAGTTTTATATTCGTTCACCAAGTCCGACTGATCCTAAATTCGCCTAAGAACCACGAGGGATAAGTGAGACTTGGCGTGTATTCCAAACCCTTGTCAATTCCCTTTGAAATGGTGGAAACAGAAGGAGACAAGAACTTCCAGCATATCTGGACAAATTCAGCTCACGGGACTCACTATTGCGAGGCGGCACATAAAGTTGACGTCCATCTGATTCCATTTCCCGATGTTTAAAACACGCCATATTATGATGTGATATGATGGCTGACAAAGTTTTCGAAACCCCTTACAAATAAAACTGCAAGTTATAGTTTCCAGGACAAACTTGAACTCATCATCATTGCTTGGAAGATCAAAACTTGAAAGGATGGCCTATGTTTTTGTTCGAAGTCAGTTCCGTTTGGCCAAAGTTCCTATTACCGGCACCGTCGGACAACTTTGTAACTATGTTGAGAACACTTTGCAAATGACAGTTCTTCTGGTAGAATGTCCGAAACAATTCTTGTTCTTTTCCGTGTTCACAATGACTAGTTGAGATGGGAAAATCAAATTTACCGCCGAAGGATTACTGTTGCTATGGTCCTGGGCTAGATCCATTATCAGCCGAAGTTTTTATAAAAAATTTGAAAAGTGGCCCACTTGAATCGTCGGTTCAAGAACTCTGTGCAAACGAATACCATGCAAACCTAACCCCTAGGCAAGAATCAGCTAGCTGGTAAGTACGCTCAGTCGGCCCACCCAAATGATGCAGCCGAACAACGGTGCAGCATGCCTGAACGTGTTACCAAGTAGCCAAGGAAACGTCTGCGTTCGACTGACACGTGAAATGGACAATGCATCTACTTTCACAGCTTTTTACCTGTTCGTATGAAAAATAATTTAACTGAATGCCTCACAAACGGAAAAATGAATATACATTGAAGACACTGACGATGAGAAAGCCATTCATTGAAAATGGCCACCCAAATCGGGTAACTGATAAAGTAGTACTAAGAGAAGGAAAAATTCCTTGAAAGATGACGGCATAAAGAAATCTGGCACGAATTTCTTCGCCATGCAAAGGTGACATTGGAAGAAGTTTCCCAAGGAAGAGTAAAATGTTTTGTCAGCAAGACATTTTAGGCAGCCAAGTTTCGAATCTTGTTCAAATCCCTCACCGCGGCATCACGGCGTTCGGGAGACAAACTTTTGGATTCTGCGGCCTCTTTCTGTGTCTAGTGAGTCACATGTTCCCAGGGGGTCAATGCACATTGGCCATATGGCAAGACGCTCGTCTGGACGCATTCTGGAACGCCTCCTTATATGCTTGAACGATGGGACAAATAAATCATTTGATAGCCAATTAGTCTAAGAAGCCAAAGTGTTGTCTCTTGAGAACAGTGGAGGCTGTCATTATGGGTCTTCACACTCTGTCAATTTGTGCTCATCAATTGGAGTTCACACTAATTTAGTATGATGCAGTTTTTAGTTAGACTCAGACCAACACGGTCGAGCTACGTCGGTTCGATTAGTGGCAAAGAAATCACACAATGTGCCGAGAAAGCCATAGTGCTTCAATCTTTTCATTCTGACACGATCTGCAGAATGTAGGATGGAACCAGGAAAACGATGTACCACAAAATAGAGCCAGCAGTGGTTGGGCTATTTCTGGCCCTAGCGGGGATAAGTTTGATCTCAGGCAGTCAGACAGTCGAATTTGTGGAATTTCAGCACGAAGCTCGCAGGTGTTCAATTATTCTAACTGACAGTCAAGCTCCATGTTTACCAATCCTTAAATAGCAGCTGGCTCTACTTTGAAATTATTGTACCGTTTTGTATGGCTGTGCTTTTTATTCTAATTCGATTTTAACATTTCGGGTCATACATGACAAGAACTAAGAACCAACTTATATGGGTCCACGTTATTTTGCGTATCCAATCCAGAAACTTTTGACCAGGCAACGTTTTTCTTCTAATTTGATAGCCTTTCCATTACTTGTAACACATACCTACGACTGCAATGTATAACAACACAAATGACAACTTATGTGTACTATCATTTTACAGTTCACCAATGACCGTAATACAATTGCTAAGCAAAGGAGATAAAGTCACCAGTGGGAAAATTGGGATAAGCAATCGTTTGAGAAGAAGGCATCTTAAACTGAGCTTTGATAAGTCATTCAGCCAAGAAGAAAAACCAGCGGTTCGAAAGATTCTTGATGAATACTAATGCTGTCATTTAGTGTTCGCCAGTCTTAGTACGATCGAGAATGTTCCCAATTGGATTGCCCAATTTAATCTGTGCACCACGGAGGCAGACAGCGACTGTACTTTTCGAACACCGTGATGCAGCATGAGAAAAAGTGAGTGCAAGTGATGACTGTTCCCAAATTGTTTTCCACCTACGGACATCATTCACAATCTAGAGAGGACGAACGATTGTTGTTCCAGTTTTGCACAATACTGCCTTACTTGGTACAAATTTACCCTCGACGAATCAAATGCAGAAAGCCATCAGCGAGCTATGTGATGTCTCACTACTAGACAGGTTTTGAAGTTGTTCGAGTGAAAGGCATGTATTGTGATGGGTTCGGTTGAGCGTAAACGCGATTTTTCGGAAACTTACTGATTTGTCCAAAACTGATCGTTCCGTTCAGAACTAAGAATTCCGATAAGCAAGATACTTATTCGCTGGGCGGAGCCTACACTTTGACAGGAATGGAAAATGTGCAAGTATCACCTATTTGTCTGTCTGCTTGCCGATGTGATTGGAAGACGAAAGAGACAACTTTGTCGGGAATGCGAGGAGCAGCGTGCTATTAATACCAAACAAAAGAGATGCAAATCCGCTGATCGACCGATCCTCGTTGACATTACATATCCAATGGAGTTAAGGAACTCAGTCGGATCGCCTATTGCAATGTTTACCTATGATCCGTTTTCGATTTATCTGAGATTTCCTCGGATCTCGTGGTCGTAGCATTCAGAACATTTCGTTTGCACTTGCTAGATGATGTACTGGTATAGAACAGAACTTAAGTATCGTATACAGGTTTTTGCTTAACAATTGAGACTACATAGTTCCAGCCAACCCTATCCGAGTAGGTAAGATTCAAGCAAAATGGTCGGATGCCAATAAAGCTCCTAGAATACACGGCCTGAACGAATCGCCCGGTTGCAAATGGACAAACACTCTCTCGAGGTCAGTCTATTGGGCGATGTGGTACTAATACAAGCGCAAGCTGGTCTGCCACAAATCGATCAAAACTGCGTCGGCAATTCAGTGCAATTTTAGTATTATCATAGGAAGCAATTTTTACCAGGTCTGCGTTTAGAATTTCTCTAGAATGCTCATGACCGTAAAAAATGTCCTGTTTTTTGACATGCATTTCGAACCTTGTTCGGTTCAGGCTAGATGACAATGCTTGAATGATAATCGCTGAGGTATCTAGAAAGCGTTAATCAAAGGTAGCAAACATGTCATTTTGTATGTGGGATGAAAAGATAAGTTGCATGGCCTTGCCCGGAATTCAGAAGTCATGGTCTTAACCTGACGAGCTATACCAAAAAACCATGAGAGGTGGAAACATCTGGAATGTTTGCAGACGACCATGTGCCATCGTCGGTCGGTACACAATAGGTAATGCTTTTCCATTACTGAACAGTATGTGATTGCATGTTGTGCCCTTGCTCAAGCCGACCAGTGAGTGCAATGAAGGTGTCGTCAGTGGACTTGACTTTATCCACTGGTGATCGAAAGTAGAAGTTTCCATATATGTGTTCGGTTACTGATGAATAGTATGATAAACAATGGGCTAATTACGATTTCATGCTTTGTGATCCTTTTGAACTTCGTAAATTCCTCCTAGGGTGTGAAAATTCTTGGATTTCTATATTTCCTTTGACATATAAATCTCCCAAAAGTTATTTCATGTATGAGAACCTCCAATTCACTAGGAAGCAATTCACCGGTCCACATCAGCTTCCGATGACAAACGCAAATCGCATTTTTTTTAGCCCTGACTAGTGATGGCCATTAACAGCTGCCACTCGCTGCCCTGTCCACTCTGCATGTATTTTTCACGATATTTATGAATCTATCCCACCCATATGCTTCTTAATCATTTTGTTGTATAACTTAAATATGCCGAAAGCCCCATCCATTTCGGTAAGGCAAAGCTACAAAACGGCTGTCATGTGTACTATTTTGTTGCTTGGATTTACATTCTGCAGCGTAGGCCTAGTCACGAACTGCTTCGAATGTAATCCATTTGGATTGCTCACCTGAATGAATATTTGCTAATTGGGCTGTTTTTTAATATTGTACAATTTCGTAACCACGATCTACCAATAGGCAATACTACTTCTTTCGGATTTGTTCGATTTCACATAGCCGTGTTTTGTCCATTTCGCTTTCATTAGTAAAACATTGGCAAACTCACCATGATGAACGGCGCACCACAGTGTAAATTACCGCAGCGGCTTTCAGTGACAAGAATTCTCTGGCTTTGGAATAATATCTCCTTGGTTAAATACACTAACGAGTCAGTGTTGGCTCACGCGCCTATTTGATCACGTGACAGACACGTACATATGTTGACCTTGGCTGGACATGATTATCGTGGATAATATTCACCGGTTGCTAGATTGATAAAGTGACATATCAAACCAGTTAGCCCAATCAATTAGTTTGCTATGCTCGTAGTTCCTTATTGAAAGCCAAAGTGCGTCAACTGTGCGCCGAACGAAGAGCAAATCGGTTTTACGACGGTTTGGCAGTTGTTTCAGGCAAACGGTCTTGTAACACGGTCAAAATATCATGCACAGCTAGTTAGCTTTTTACTCTAAGGGACCAATTTCCTGAATTTTCAATTAATTTAGCATGAACAACAATGAACTACGTTTTATAAATGAAAAACTTCTTAGGTTCCTACCCGTTTTCCGAACGGAAGGCTATCGTTATATCGTTCTGGAAATTTTGGAGAATTTGTCACGATATTTGAGAAAGTTGAGTGTATGTGTGAATTTTTATTTATACCTCGTGTTACAAATATTTTATACGTATTTGTGGATAATAAACGATTTGTGCTTGGATTTGAATCAAAGAAAATGTTCCGCACAATGAAATACAAAGTTCGTTTATAATGAGCGGGTTCATTTGAATTCAAACACAAAATGCTTCCGATGTCCGTATATACATTTGGTCGGATTTAAAGATGTTCCCTTAGAAACGAGAGGAATTCTTCATAATTCAATTCTTTGTCTCCGTTCTCGTCATGCTTTTTAATCCAAGCCTGAACTTGCGCCATGGATACAACATTGTGATTTTCTTTCAAATACAATTGCAATTCTTTGCTACAAATTTTTCCCGAATTATTTTTGTCTGCCTTGCGGAAAAGCGCGCGGAGTTGAGCTTCACTGAGCGTGAGAAGGTGGGTCAGGCAAAGAGATACTGGCACGTGTTTGATAATGCAATCAGAATAATGAAAATGTCTATGGTAACAAATTGCCCCCTTATCGACACATAATCGACAACATCACCTCAAGCTACGGTTTCGGAATGAGTATCTATTGATCTAATTTTGTTGTTTAATATTACATTTCATTTCTTTTATTAACTTCATTTAGTCCGAAGTGTGATCATGTTCAACCAAGACGGAATTCAACAAGGCTTAGAAAAGCAACAGATCTGGAAAAATACAGAATGAAACTAAGAAGTTTGTCTCATGTGACATGCTATATGGACATATGTATTTGCTCAAAATGCCATGTTGTTTGTGCAAGGGATAGCCAGCCTGCATTTTTGTTAATCAATAGTAACGTTTCTTGAAATAGACTGGAAACTATCTGGAGAATAGTTGCCCCTGGGCAAACGGAACGCTGGCTCCTTAGCTCGTCCACGGACAGCGCTGTTTTTGGTAAGTCCATATTCTCATGAACCTCGGAACAGTTGTCCTTCTTTCAGTATGCGTGAGTTAATTTCCTAAAAAGGCTTTTATTTTCTTCCGTATGTTGTGTTCACGGGGATGCTTACTGTTAGTTCCCAACGGTTCATTCATACGTCCATTGATAGCTCGTGGAATACAGCTGGCGGGAGAGAGCAAACCTTGCAGGATCGAACGAATACAAATATCCTACCTAGGAAACTCCAGACAAAGAAGTAACAGGTCATTGTGCTTGAAATCCCCGGAGCTCGCTTGAGACCAAACAGGAAATGGATCGCTAATGACCTGGGGTGTGATTGTGAGAACCAACTAGGTGGAAAAAAGTGAAAATATGTAAAACAATTTGCTCGCGTGTAAAGCCAAAAGGACCTCCCAGATGGCTACCAATTAAGGGACTCAGCCGGTGACTTGAATCCACGACCTCCACATTGGCTCCGACGCTGACCGCTGGACCGCGGCCCATCATCCGCGCGAGTTTCCACTTTCCGAAATCAACAGTTGTGACTTTATTGGCTTCGTCCGGTGAAGCACACGGTACAATAATTGCCAATAGGTAAATAACCTAAAGAAGGTTGTTGTCGACTCAGTTTGTGGTTGGGTGTTGTCTTCAGGAAGAATAAATACACCATTTTTGTGGAGGACTACTTTCGTACGATGTGGTATTACCGTAATCGATGCAATCTGCTACAACTAACGATGACAATGTGGCCACTCCCCTAGGTCTTGTCTCACTTCGTCGCACTTAGGCTAGCAGCAAAGAAGTCACCAATCTCGCTGGAGTCGACTAATGCAGACCAAAGGAGTTGATTCCAACCAGTATCTGGTCGTATCACCGGTTTTGGCTATACGGATTTTGATTTTTTCGGGTCATAGGTTAGTAGCTATGAACTAAGTTGGGAATAAACACGCCAATCTTTATTAGAATAACTTACCGTGTGAAAGCGTGGCTCAAATCGCCATTAAGAAAATATGGAAACACTGTACAGCTATCTCATCCTTGTTGGGAATAATCAGCAGTGCATATCCACAGCTCCCGAGCTGGAACGTGAACCCTGGACGAACGATTTGGATTCTAACGCCTTAGCCATTACGCTAGCGTGGACGCGCTATCAGCGGTTTGTTGAACTCTACTTATCCGTCACTGAGTTGCACAACCACGGGTAAGCTGAGCACTGATGCTTTGAATTATTTCCTGAAAATGTGATCTTCTACTACTAATACCTACAAGTAGCCAAGCACCGTAGGCTATATCCAAAGCCTTCGTCGTATTTAGGCTACCTGCAGAGAAGTTATCTATCAGTGGGACGTGGATGATGCTCAGTATGAAGGAATTAGTTCCCATGCTTTTCGTCCATACTGCGCCATTCAGCTGCGGAAAAACAAAGAGGGGCCGGTAAACAAAATCCTCAGATCAGAAGCATGTTCGTGGATGGCTATCAACTCTCTCTGTCATTTGAGTGCGTATAAAAGACAGGATGTGGAAGTATTTATTAAGTCCTCAGCGGTTTCATTTTTTGTCAGTTGAAGTGGATCAGAAATTCTACTGGAACGTAAAATGTCTAGCAGAATACGTAAAACCAGGGGCAACATAAGAAAAGAACCAATGGATCAATCATTCCCTAGCTTTGACTTTGTTCTCCCCAGAGACGAGTAATGTTAGGATAAGAAAGTCGGGAGACGAAAGTATCAGCGTAACAAGTCTTTCATTGCAATATTCTTTCTACCATTTGACATTCGTCACTCAAAACCTCGGTAGCCATATCTCACCTGGTGGTGATGTATCGAAAAAGAAGTATCTTCGCACACGCCGTAGGTTTGATTGGCATTCAACGACTTTAGCCATCTGTGGCCTCATCTCAGCGTCCGCTTACGGATCAGATGTCGGGTGAAATACAGCATCAGAACAGTCGATGGTGCTGTTAGGATTTGAAACACGGCCGTTAAAGTCGGAAACTGTGAGACTACTTTCGAAGTGTGAACATTGTTGTCTTCGCAATGTGGTACATGTCGGGGCTTACGTTCGTAGAATTGAAGTGCTGGGTCCTGGTTTTCGCTATTTAGATTCGGGGGTGATTATGAATAGGTCATGTTGGTTGAATCATATCTTGTGCAAACCAGCAAAACGGGTGCCTCGTTGTGCGGTGTTATTGAAGGCGAGTAATGGTTGGAAAATGGTTCGAGACAGCCAGTCGACTAAATGGGGAAAACGTAGGGAACCTTTAACCAGTGGACTGGCTCGTGTAGTGCAGTTAGACAATCAGGTTGGGCTTCGCAGAATCCCCATTAACGGCAGTTAGAAACAACAGATGTTATAGTTGAATGTTGCAGTAAGAGACACTCCCCTATTCGGAACCTCTCCTCTTCCGTTTAGATGTTCACAGTATTATTCCTTTTTCTCTGTTTCGCTTGTTAATACGTGATACTGTGATGCAGTAACAAAACCCAGAGCACATTCGTGCGAAATACAAGTTTGCCCAAAGTGAACTGAACTGAATACCTCATCGCAAAAACAACATGTAGAACTGAAGGCAATAAGAATACATTTATCGCAATCAAATATCAAGAAGAAATAATACCCGTAAACGTGTAAGATTAACTTGAGTCTTTTAATAGCGAGACAAAAACTCACGTGATTTGAGCCAGCTTTATCTTGTGTACAGCTTCCATAAACTCTTCCTTGTTAATTTTTCCATCTTTATTGCTATCGAACTGTTGAATGAATGACTGAAGAGAATAATGAAATCGTACAACACAATTATGGGGATTAATTCGCAGACAGGATAGTGCCAGTAATCTAAGCAGAAAACTTTACTGATGAAAGGAACATTACTAGTGTTGTCGGTAATAATACCAATACATATGTGAATAGCTTTTAAAAATCTTGCAGGTCAAAAATGAAAGACGTTTGTAGGACTTAGTTGGAGGCCATGTTTTATGAGCTGAATGTCAAATGAGTGTGCCTCTAAACAAAGTACGGCATGACGCGAAATGGATAAAAGATCACGAGCTACTCTAGTTCATGGTACTCAGTGGAATCTTATCTGTGTGATTCTATATCACAATTGGTATAGGGGTTATGTATATGGTGAGATCCTTGGTTTATCAGTAAAAGCAAGGTTGTACCTGTCAATTTTGAATTTTGTAAACCCAATTTGACCGAACAAACCTCTGGAGATCTTGAAACAGAAATTCTAGTTAATTTCTGCACTTCATAGTACCAGTTCACGTGTCAATGTAGTCAGCCTGTGATTGACACAGCTACCTACGTAACTAAACAAAATCATGTGAGTATATTTGTTAAGAAATAGACATTCTGGTTGACAGAAAGAGAGACTGAGATAAATTGGTATATATATATTTATATGTATATTCGAATACGTATATGCATGCATACATAAATAAATAAGTGAGTATATATGCGCACAAATTATTAATTAGATGGATAGATAGGGAGATAGATAGATAGATAGATAGATGGATAGATAGATAGATAGATAGATAGATAGATAGATAGATAGATAGATAGATAGATAGATAGGTCGACCGACTGAATTATTGTTTGATATATAATTCTTGCAATGGAAAGGTCATTACTACTAGCTTCTCGGATAGCACTGATTCATCATGTGGGAAGTTGGAAATCATCCAGTTATTGCATATACTCGAATCTCTCCCTGTCATTGAACAACAATGTAACGTGGGTACTGATGTTGGTTTCCGTTTCAGTTAGTCCTATCAAATTTGAGGGAGATTTCTACTGACAAGCAGAAAATGATAGTCGTTGAAACCGTTGACACTATCGTTCTACAATGGGCTGCCTACCTTGGCTTCATTGGGACTGAATCCGAACAATTCCAAACAGGCGCGTATCTCGTCTTTCGTCAACTGACCGCTATGATCTTTGTCAATGAAATCGAATTCTTGGGAAAGAAGTTTCGCATGAGCGGGATTCACTTGTTGTTTCTAAAATGAAATTTCGACGAGAGAAAGCGAGAAATCAGGATATGTGCATATCAGAATATCAGATGCATTTAGCCGATTTCTGTTCCAATGATTTCCCGATTTCGTCAATTTTGCCACGAGCAAATCAATCAGCGCGTTACAGCCAATGAACCAGTACGGGAATTGGGTAACCGCGTATCATTTGATTAGTTTTAAAAAAGAAAATTCGTAACCCGTTGGATTTTAGTTTTCATGGAAAAATTCGGAGACCGGCAGACCAGCCTAGTTACACATCCTTGGCAAAATTTAAAAATCCTCATACGATCAGATAAGTCATACAAATGAACAACGACAACGGGATGGGTACTGATATTATTCGTGTTCAATGATTAGCATCAACCCGGATGACTATGTTCTGTGTTTTAAAGGTTTAAGCTCCACTCCAAAACAAACATGAAACTGAAAGACAATGGACGGAAAATCTGTTCATAATTCGTCAGTGGTGTCATTACCAACCATTTCATCACCATTCTTTCGTCTAATTGATTCTAAACCTCATGATTTCTGTAATATATTTTCAGATGATGACATAATCACGAATCACCGAGAACAACATTGTTCGCCATTCAATGTTCTGTTACCCCGGTTAGAGCGGATGTGCTAACAAAGTAAAGCCTAAAACTGTGTAAGTAGTCTCGACGGTCACTGTCATTCAAGGGGAAATCGGCAGACTCGTATCTCCAAGGTTAGTCGGTGAGGATTAAAGCAAGTGGAGCTATTTTGGACAAAAAACCTGTAACCCATCAGAATTCAAGCAAAAAGATTATTTCAAATCAGAAAATCTCCTCTGTAAAGGGGTTCAGACCTTTTTCAGCTTCCATTTCATGTTAAGGTTTGCTGTTAAACCATGGGTGAACGAACCTACCGGGTGCCGCCAGTTAAATTCACTATCATATTTGGTAATTTATACGCGCGATAAAAGCCCAATGGGATAAGCGTTCACCACGTTCAAGATGTGAGATTAGAGTCCTAAATTCACCGATCACTGTTGTTGTAGAAAACTATTCACTGTTGGCTGACACATTCTGCGGATTCCATGACATTTGGTGCTTTGGGGTCTTTGGTTACCGGCCCGGTAGTGCTGTAGTTCGTCCCGATTACCGGATACCTCCATTCCGACATACTCCGATTCAGCGCCAGTGGGCAAAAAATGGACATGGAACACCTGGGACCAGAGATAGCATCGAATTTGGTTTTATGTTTGTGCCAGTCTGACAAACCCGGAAGCAGTTTGCTTACATCGTAGCAAAACATTTGCCTCCAAGATACACGATGGAGCACAACTGGGATTTATGAATTCCTGAAGCGGTTGCGAGAAAATCAATGTGTTCAGCAAATTTCAAAAATAAACATCAATTTTTCTCTTCCCGAGCGCAATTGGCAGAACCCGACCTGGGTAAATTAGCGCGATTTTCACCAGTGTGTTGACAAAGACTTTTGCAAGAATTTAGGTCCGCCCGATGAATGATGTTCACAAGTAGTCAGGGAGGTTAAGGCAATCGATTGCCTGGGGCATTGCAAAACATCTTCAAGTTGATTGGAGAATTGAATTGGAGAGGTATCCCGAAAATTATCAGTATAGGCTCAGCAACCCGAAATTTAAGGCATCTTAGTCTTTTAAAATGTCGTGCAAGTGACAGAAATGGATGTCATTAATTTCAAGTAATGCATCTTATAATCACTTGTGAGTAGTGTGTGAGATTGATGATGTTTTAGCTTTGACCGTCTGTTCATCGGACTCCACTTCGTACGAACGATCCTCACTTCTTTCGGTCAATTTTACACTCCGGAAGCAACAGACTTGAGTTTCTTCCTCATTATCTGTCATCACTTGTCCATATACATCATTGTAACAAGCGTTTGAATCCATACCTTTTACCTGAGGGGCGAGTATTACCATTACGCCGCCAAACAGAATTACTGGGTCCAGATTTCGCCCAAGTGTAGCACTAAATGGCAGTCAACAGTGTCCTACGGCTTTCATGGGAGACACGATTCCTGCTCGCTAACTCCAATCGAATGCTTCTTGTGTGGAGGTGGTGTCTGTGCGTTTGAAATGTTGTTCGATGACAGACAATGAAAGCTGAACTCCCTGGCAGGAATTTCAACTTTTCGATAAATAATTCACTGAAATTTTGAACCAAAGACGACTGGTCACAAATTCTAATGCTCTAGAGCAACTTAACCGAATGTGCCGTTGGCTTAGGAAACATTTACGGGCTAACAGCAGGGTTCGAACCGGTCACAAACAAATTTGAATTTCGAAACCTAATCGGTATTGTTATTTATTATAATCGCAAACAGGACTTATGAAAGTCACCTAGATTTGCCGAAGTTTTTGCACAAGCATATTCTTTCTACCGACAACAAGACTACTTGTTGAGGAAAGTTGTGAGCATAATAAATCCGAAAACTGCATTGAACGCAGAGTTCTCGTTGCTCGACTATCAGAGAAAAATTGTCACAAAATGTTCGTAATCTACTTTCTGCATAAAGCTGAGCCAATAAATGCACTATTAAAAATAATTCTTTAGTTTGGTCCTATTCCTAGCTTGCTTAGAACTTGTCAAGGTACCGAGTTTATGCCCCAGTAAAACAGAACACGATAAATCCTAACCAGACGAAAATAAATTCGTCTAATTTAGTGTGTTTGCCATTACAAGTAAACCTGTGTTCCTACAGACAAACGCATCACCTTGGACTATCGACTTTTGCCATTTCTTTACTTTAATCCTTGCCTATTGTTGGATTGTTGATTTTTGATTTGGCATGCTAGTCTATTCGCGCAAGCATTGCCAGGCAGATATCACGTGATCATTTCGAATCACGTTTTTCAACCATGCACATTGTGCATCGTTCAAATGCTGCATGACTAAAAGTATATTAAACTTTTAATCTAAGTTAATCTACGCATCCTTTCGTCACGTTCGGTCACTACGTCATACCAATGGCTTAATTGCACCAATATGAGTACTGGTCAAAAGAGGGAAGGATCGATCAGTTGACATTCGTGCTTACAAGTGATCCGATTTCGTGTCAGTACTTACTTCTCCGGTCTTGTCGTGTTTAGACTCCTTTTTCTGCCTGGCTATCTTCTCCAGATGATAGAGAAGTCGTATGCGATAGCGCCCGGGTTTATTCTGTGAATTTGTTTTGGTTTGATCCTAGAGACCGGCAGAAGATAACCACTGTGGTTCAGATGTGTGAACTGAGTCCGAGGCATTATAGACCTAGGAAATGAACGTACTCATAGCTATCAGATTGGGACACTTCACTGTCATTCGTTATTTTGATTCGGAAATCAAATGCATATTATGAGGGGCTGTCACGTAGTCGTCTGCTATTCACGTCTGTTTAATTCATCGCAAAAAAGGTCTTTTGAACATCTGGAAGTTAATCCGGAAAATTTAGTCTGTTCCACTAAGCGGTTTGTTGAGCTCACGAAATAAATCAATGCTTTTCGAAGCCTTTTAACTTGTGTGTGTGTATGTGTGTGTGTGTGTGTGTGTGTGAAGGATAGAGAGGGGAAGTATAAGCCAAAGTACGTAACAAGGTACGGACAATTTTCAGGTTTGTATTTTCTGCTACCCATTAGTGCGCGAAACCAAAGCCGAAGGAATCAGTATTAAAGACGAATACGGAAAAAAAACGCGGTACTGTTTCTAATAACAACAAGAAGATATTGCACTACTACACAGAACTCAGACACGAAACCAAACAACGGGACCAGATCGACCGTACGGAGACCGATTAAGTCAAAGTTAACGACGGATGACGGAAGAAAATCGGATTTGGCGGAATACCTATGTCAGACTAGTGTGACAAACAGGCAGTCGGGCAAATCCGACTTTTATCTTCAAGAGAAGCAGTAGTTTGAGTTTTGTGATATAAAATACGACAAGCACACAGCACTGAAAGATAAAAGCTGAATGCCTGAAGCTTTACACGAGAATGTCCGAGGATCGCTGCCGTACGCTAATTCAAACCCCAACTCAGCGTTTGTCAAAATTTGCACTATCTCGTTTGCCCGGTTTTGCGATTGCTTGTTTCGGAGTCGAATAAGGTGATTTATTCGGTGGCTTAGTTTGACTTTCTTTATTACATGTACCGAGCACCAATGTCGCCGGATGGATTTGTGATGAAGTCCCTGGGATACCTGGATCAGAGGGTAATGAGGATGAAAGTCACGACTCAAAATATGGAATGCGAGCTGAGATGTTACTGGGTTAGGTGTGGCAGTCATCCAGGTAAAAGCGAATTGTCATGTAACAACAAATTCGCCAGTGCTCAAAATCTCTGTGTTTCGTATTAATGATGGTAAAGTTTTCCGTCACCTAGGTTAGATCAATGGAATGCTCAGACTGAAATCAATTTACATCTTGTGGAATGAACCAGGTGCCTGATTTGTGTTCTCTGGCTTATTCAGTCCTGAAATTAGAATGTTCTTTTGAATAACCAAAGACTATTTGTAAAACTTGCCTTGAGAAAGACTACCCACGGTAGTCGAAACGCTGACGCATTACATCTACCAACAACGCTGTTATTAACATTATATCATTCACAACTATTAGAAAGCCCTTTGTTTCGATAACGTGTCACGTGAACTCTTTGTTCCCAATGGAATGATGCGAATAAGTGTCATTTTTGTCGATGAAATTCGTGAGGGTATGAAAGTCCAATAGGTAGTGAATTCGCAAAGTCTCTCAGGAATAGGGTTTCAATATGTTAGGCGCGTGGGCGAACAACCCCACACCTGCGAAAACTTGACCGGGATCAAGGTTTAGATTTTGGCGTCATAATCTCAAGGAAATAGCTAATAAATTCGTTTGGTCAGACAATAGTTATGTAGCAGTCTGGTAAATCACAGTGGATGTCGCCTTTGTCATCAGAAATGTGTATGTGTGTGAGAGGGGTGAGAGAGAAATCAGTGTAACCTACGGCGTGCGGAGCAGATAAGTGTAAATTGGTTGTTAGACTTGGGCGAGTATTCGCTTTGGCAGTTCCTGGTCGACTAACCCGTAGACGCATCTATCAATTGATTGGACGCATTCGGTAGACGGGTGTATGTTGCGTCATTAGGAATGGCTACTTTCTTATCTCTCCTATCAGTTTGTGACCTTACTGTATGCATTGTGAATGATATAATGTTAATAACACAACGTTTCAACTACCATGGGTAGTCTTTCTCAAGACAAGTTTTACAATCAAATGCAACTTCCCCACCAGGGAGTTAGCCCGAAAGTGGAGCATACTGTTCTATCACTAATAAAGCAAGTAATGTGTAGGGGACAGAAAGGATAATCCCTCAGCCACATACAAACACGCACAGACGCCAAATTTAATTGCTTATCCTAAATAACTTGTCAATGAAATACACTGCTCAGTCGTAGGTGATGCCCACCCAAGCAAGTCGTCTAAGACCTCATAGAAAATCAAGGCTAGAGTAGAAAAAACAGATTTAAATATTGTACCCGGAAATGTTAAGTTCACAGCTACTAAAGGTCATCTCTTTAATCATCCTGCAAATTCATCTACTTTGAATGAAACTCAGAAAGAAATCTCTTTCCTTGGGTTACAAAAATTGTTCTCGGACTCCATTTTTAAAGATCAAAAATTTATGGGTAACCGTTTTCTTGCAGTACCCACGGCATGCATTTCATCTAATATTCCATAGTATATGTGAGCTTATATTTCGGGCTCCGAAAGTCGGACATGCGAGGAGGTTTCCTTTATGGCGCAATGGCATGAAAATATGGAAATCTTCATATTGACCATTGCACGTCTTTCTTTTTTGCACATGCATTCGAATGAACCCACTTCCTTGTCTGATCATTAGCACTTAGTGGAAAGCAAGTTTGTACTCGGGTTTTTGTTTTCAACGTGAAATCTACTGAGTTTATGAGTGCACGTGTACCCTTCTAATATATCCGGTAAATCGTGTTCTTCAACCGCTGCACGCAAAACCTTGTTCTTTTGTCCCCGCGTGTCAGATGCACATCATATTTCATCACCAAGCGTTGGTCGATAATTCCCGTTAAAATTCTCACTGTCTGACATCCCGTCCCACAAAGGGTATTTCTGTATTTGGCGATATTCTTACCGAGGATATATTTCGATGCATATATTCTTCACATTTACTATGGTCAACGAGGTAGATTGTGTTGATATGAGTTTTCCCAACCACTTGTGGGCCGATAAACATGGCACGGTTTCCAATTACAGAAAAAGCTCAGCTTGATTTTTTCATTTAGTAAAGATGTCGAATTATTGTTCACCCAGCAAAGACAACTTGTCCTAGATAGGACCGGGATAGCTGGACCAGCTGAAACAGGAGCTGATTTTAGACTATTTCAAGATAAAGCGTTTTCTCAGTTTACTACTATAACTAACTGGCGAGGTATGTAAAATTTGGCTGCAAAGATTTTTGTTCTTATCAATCGGAAGTGTTTTTGTAAAATGAGAAAACTGGAATCCGTCTACTCTGATATTGGCTGGTAGATTTTCAACTGATTTTGTCTTCGATGGGCTATCGTCAATTCACAGCAATTCTAGTCGACAAGGTGGTATCAGGTGGACTCAGCATCCTACGTTACCAAGAAGTTCGGGGCTTCGATTCCCAAAATCCGTTGTTCCTTTTGGTGGTGGTCGGCAAATGCTTGTGGCCCGGGTCATTGTCACAGTTGACCTATCGGGACTTTATGCGGTCGCATGCCACTCCAAGTTCCAGGGTCGTGATTGTCCGTTCCCCATTGATGTGGCAGATCCTAGGGGCTATGCAACATATCCATTCCACTAAACTTATGTATGTAGTATGAAATCAAAAAACCAGATCTGTTTGTATGTGAATAGCAAATCGTTTGTTTGGATTTTCTATGGTCAACATTCACGGGGCCGATTAGTTTACGGACAATATTTTCCTAATAACCTACTTTGTTTTGCGGCTACTTCGCTCAGCTTATCGACTGACTTCATTGTAATTTCGTCACAGTGGTTAATCAGAGTAATGATTATAACGATTCAACATCCACTAGGTTATCCTCTCCCCGCCTGAAGGGGTTGAAGCATCAAAATGAATTGGGCCTGCAAGAAGAGAGGTCGTTAATTGTATAACTCAGGTGTACCGATGAAAAATCTCTATAAGGTATGCACAGAAACTCTTCATGCGGCAGTGACTGTAGACAAGTTTGGAACACAGTAGGACGGGGTTTTGATGTGCGGGTGCAACTTCAAAAAATCTGAACTTATACCCTAAAAATTAGTGGTTTCTTTGCTTCCATAATAAGAGCCAGTACATCAGCGGAAATCATATATGGTCACAGCATGCAGAAGATATTACTCATTAAATGACATTGATGCATTCAAGGAATTCATGTCTCTCTTTCTCAAAAAGAAGAAGTACCGAACAGCAGGTTTCGAGTGGTGTTTCCGAAGGAGGCCTGATGTCCTGAACGGAAATACACGCTAGAATATTTAATGGGTGCAATAAGGAGGAAGTAAATTGCCAGTAACTAACGACCATTACGCATCATCTTCTTACAGGAAAAAAGAAGCCGGGCACGAGTTTCGGCCTATTCCAGGCATGTCTATCTTGGCAGATTTGTTTGTCAAATCTATTCTCCCAGATATCAAAGCACACATCGACTACTCTGACGCAAATCAGTTGGCACATCGCAACACACGATCCTTTTCTAGACGCAGATGATTTCTCAATTGATCCAGTCTTGTCTTTCCCAGACAGCAATGGTAGAGATCTCCGTTTGTGTCTCCGCAGTTACATCAATGCATTCCGTTGAGCTGTCAGACTGAAAATTCCATACCCGGAAAAACATTTTGGTTTAACTCACCTACCCGTACAATCATTTTTCCAGCAAGCCAGAGTTCACTATGCTAAACCAAGAAATGGTTGGTTCGATCCCTATGGATCCCAAGGTATTTTTGGATGCCATTCGTCCTGCAGTCCTATATTGCATTCGGTTTTTAACATGCACAATAGATGGTCAGGTTAGAAAGCACCGGGTGCACGTGCCTGACCAGTGGCAATAACAGTGAAACCGGTTGTGTCTGGACTATCTGCTCGCGAAGCATATTACTGACAAAAAACCCTTTGTATTTTCTTTCTGCAAATTCGGTTCGTTAATTGCACTTGTTCACTGTTCATGTTATTGGGGTTGTTGTTTTACGAGATTTTTGGGGTATATGAAAACTATGCTTTCAACCTTTGCGGCATCAATCTGTCAGGTTGCCCTAAAACCCTATTATATATTCCTCTATTAGAGTACATTTGCTGGCGTTCGACTGCTGGAGAAGTTGAACCCACAAAGATTTCGTCCAGATACCACGCGGTTAACGGCCCGACCTTCATACATCGTCTTCTACCATGTCAGATCTTTTCTTAACCGATGACCAGCGACTGATGTATTAGAAACCGGTTGTCTCAACATCAGCATTGACCATTAAGCACGTTGTTTTTTTTTCTAATCTTGTTTCCGACTACTCATTAAAAACCTTAACAACACGACCATTCACATTCAGTTTGTAACTCACTAATGGGGTTCTAGCCGAAATCTTATCCAACAGGATGTGTGAATTTAAGTCCCAAATCTGGCCGAATTGAGCCAACCTCTAGTCCGAAAAGCCTGACTGACTGCGCTACGTGTCGTTGATTACGTCTATGTTTAGTGCTCCAATTGCACGGAAATACCGGTCCCGTTTTGGGATTATTGGGCATGCAATGTAATAAATCGAATGTACAGTTATCTTTTCCGGGATTTCCCAATTAAGCGACCCGTTTGTAATTCATCGCACCATGCATGTGATCCGAACAAAAGTACTTAATGACTGAATTACAAGTTGTGGAAGACCATCCACGCAGGCAAGTTTTTGAAGTCGCATCATTGAGTGCGGACATGTCCAGTAGTATGCATCGTCATGAATCTCGCTTGTCGGATCAGATTTTAAGATTTTCTGATGCCAAAAACCAATTTGACCGATCACAGACTTTAAAATACCAAATTGATTTAATCCCAGGCCAAGGTCACCAAAAACACTAAGTGTGAACCTGGTGATAAATATTTTATACGCAAGAATATCATCAATACGCATACGTTTTGTAAACATCGTTTGTACATTTATGGCGTGAATGCCAAGCTTAGAGATCGGTAACTCCGAGGAATCGACAGTGTGAGCTAAGACACTCCAAATGACAATGGGGGTATAAATTATGAATTCAATCAATCTAAGCTCTGTGCAACCATTTTTTTGTCTGAAAGACAGTACTCAGGTCAACGCTTAGGACAATGCACATGATTGAAAGTAGAAACTCCATGTATGTTTTCGCATCTCAGATGTGCGGCCCATCAATTGCAACTGAAGTCCCCGGTACGTACAATACAAGACTGTTGAAATTTCTGAAAAGTTGTTTGTCTGTTGGGGATTCACTTTCTTATTTAGCGTACACAAAACTTATAAGGTGTCCAAGCGCACGATAATAAAATCATATTGTCTGCCCTCCTATCGGTGAGTAAAAGAGGGACGTAAAAATTGGTGCAATTTGAAGCGTAAGAAACTTACACTACTCATTGTTTATTTTCAATCTGTTTTGGTTTTTCCGTTTCGTGGGCTGTCCGAAATCTTCCGAGAGGCTGGATCTACGTCGATGTACCAAAAGTTATTCTCGCCTAGTAGAGTTATTTCATATCCATTATGCCATAAATAAATAGTACATTTTTGAATGGCTCTTCGTGTATTCTCGTGTGTGTGTGTGTATGTTTGTATGTATGCGCATGTGAATGTTCCCGAAAAGTTTGTCATTGTTGATCTCATGCACGTTCTTCCGAGTGAAAAAAAGCTGTAATATACAGAAAAACATCTAATATTACTTGCGTAGTTTTTGATTTCCTACCAATGAAACACACGTGGGTGTTTGTTTGATCAAATGCCAACTAGTTTTTCCATGCAAACTGATCACACCAGTAGTCGGCAAATGTATCTAAGATGATTTTCTACTTAAGAATCACCAGCACAGAAATCGATCAATGCGTGTGGGTGGATAGAAAATTAAATAAAACACGATCAACATGCTGTGCACGTGGGAATTTTACGACGAACGCGAAATGTTTGACACACACGCTGCACCTCTTGATCACGGTATGTGTGTGGGCGTGCTCAGGTTTACACGTGAGCAAACCCTTTTAGGTTTACAGACTTTTTCACTCAGTTAGCAGTTGACATTCGTTGTTGACAAACTTTATGTACATTGCAGATATGGTCCGTCCTGAATTAGGTCAAATTCACTGATAGACGAGAGGATGCTAGGACGAGAAGGTAAATATTCATCCTGCGCGCATGTTGCATAAACTATGCATTCGGTTCCGTATGGTTCGACCTGAATACTTCTGTTATTCGGGTACAGCTGCCAGTTCGCAAACCCTGAGGCCAAGCGTGGAATTTAATCCCATATTGAGTAAACTGCTCAAAAGAATTTCTCATCCTTTTCTGTTGGCCGAATCGGACTCATGCAGAACAAACGAACTCGACGTCAAACTGGCTAAATTTCAGTCGACCAGAGGCGGTAACTGCGGCAACTACGTTTGTTGTGCTCAAAAGTAAAAATGTCTCCTCTAACTGGCCCGACATTAAATTCAGTGAACGAGTCTCGCTCAAGAATTTTATTTCCAGAATGTTCGTTTAGGAAAAACAACGTTACCAAAAGCATTTGGGCGTAAGCCATACTGGAACATGTTAGTTTTTAACCAGGTCCAACGTACATTATCGGAATTCTATAATTTGGTTTCCCCAAAATATTTCGGTGATCAGCCCGGGCAGTCAAAATATTGCGTTTCATGTTGATAAAACAACTTAACTTGATTTATCAGTTCCTATGCCGATTAACTTCATTCGAGTATCCCGTTCCCAGATTCCCAGCCATCAAGACCAAGTTTCCATACAAAATTGTCGCACCTCTCGGCTTTAGTCATTTATTTTCTCCGGAACTGAGGAGATGTGAAACACCCTCCTTCCCTTTGTTTTCCTATGTATAATTTTACTTTTTTCGAAATAGCAGCAAGAAGTTGTTCGTATGTGAATGCTGCCTACAGTCTCTCTTTATACTTTGCTGTTGTTTGACTATCGGTTTACGACTCATCAGATGAGTCCATTTATGTGTAATAATAAACTGAATAGTTACCAGCGCCTTTGTTCGACTTCTTCTGCTACATGTCCCAAGTTGTGACTATCCAGTGATTAGTTTAAATACCATCAGTCAGCACCCAAATAACTTGGCTGTGAATCACCTCCGGAGAACAGTTTTTCATTTTGACATCAATTCGTCTTATGGGAGTCATATATGGATAATACCGATCATAACCGGACCCATGTGGTTGTTGGATATCGATTGCCTCCGTGTTTGCTTCAAACTAAGGTAAACCGGGGCCAACCATAGACCTAGGCGTACCAATAAGTTCTCAAGCGGATTAATCCACGTTTTCACCCAACCATTAATACGGCAAAACTAATCAACAAATAGTGCGAATATCTCCAATTCGACATGCCGGAACTTGTGGGTGAACTAGTGAAGTCAACTGTGTGATCAAGAACGATTTGAGAATATTCCTGCGCTCTTTATTTACCAACATTTGCCTATCACCAAAGCTTATTTACTGGACCTCTTCATTTCGCCTGCCTTGTTGACAAGTGAAGCTTATGACGTTGTCGTTTTCGTCCCTTTTTCCTATCTGGCCAACATTGTTTCCACCCAGCCGGGGGGGGGTTACTAGGACATTAAAAATTAGCATGATTTTATCCGTGGTTTTTTACTTGTACCTAATTGGCTGATGGCGCAATTTCGCCTGAACTCATTCTCATACCTTGTGTCGAACATTCCGTTTAGTCGTTACTCGAAGCACGTTGTCTGCGTGATCGGACAAGGTGGGCAGGACGGTGTGCGGATTCATTGCTTTTTTTGATAGATAAGCACTTCTTTTTTGTGGTCTCAATATCGGTTGCTTTTATCATCAATATGAGAACTGATGATGATCATTTTGTTGGCTTTGAATTCATAGAGCTAGAGGCATACTATTGAAAATGCGCCAATATTTTGCATTTGGTTATTGCATTTAGTACCGTTTTTTTCATTTTACGATTAATTTGCCTTTTGTCTGGGACCCCTCCTGGAATGCGGGATGCTCGAAATCCAGATTGGCGTCTCATGCTAAACTCCCGTCCGAATGTCGGTTGATTTTGCGCGTTCTATCGTCGACGAATGAAGAATGACGACAGTCTTTCGTGCACGGAGAGCTCATTTATTATTTAGTTACCAAACATTTTCCTTCGGTTCTCTCTCCGTAGTATTCGCTGCAAACCAAATGACCAACATTTTATGATCTTTGAACGTTCTTGGTTTGTGCTAGCCAGGTGATGAACCACACGTGATGATAGAACAAACATCAGGAAGAAAATCATAATTGTTTGTAAACGTTGAGCTGTCTACCAGTTGATCGTAAGGGATCAATCAGGAAAGTCCAACATTCTGAATTCTCTGCATAAAAGTTCGTTAAACCTCATTTAAAGTGATGCATGCTGACCTAAGCTCCGTCACACTTAGGAGAGAAGAAGAAACTGGAAGAATTTCAAAGCTGATTAACGAGGCCGATCAACAGGATTGAGGGGTTGAATTGACGTCGAACCGTAGAACTTAGTGAAAAGCAATCGTATGGAAGGCGGCGTCAACCAGGGAATCTCATCGAGAGGTTTAAACGGTTGGGGGAATCCTTGACTATCACCAACTTAGGCATAATTCTCACCGGAATCCCAGAACTGAGTACAAAATATGAAATTGGTTAAGTTAAAAGATTCTGGTAACCGAGAGGAATGACCGTCTGCACTAAGGGTAATGATCCCTTGGAACCAGTTTCCGAGGTCTACAGTGACTACCAAAAAGTTTAAACTATTTGGAGCTTGCTTTATTCACAACTTGTCGCGCTCTGGTTGTCCCTAGATGAATATTAAAAGGATACATTCTCTGTTTCGTTTTCCCTTGTCATTTTGATTTAGTGACTTACATCTACCAGAAACATTAATTAGCGGCAGACCGTACTTGTCAGGAGTAAATTAGGAACAGGCTACACACTTAACTTTGTACAGATATATGTGTACTCTTCATGAGCCTGTGTTCACAGATGTCCGCTGAATCGATTTCCGATCATCAGAGAGTGTATGGATATGTTTCAGCCAAATTACTTCCCATAAATGACTGATCCTCTTCAGTCCAGATGAAACAACCTCAATGTCATCGAACTGGTACCACACGCTGACCATTTCCAACCAACCACTCCTCTCGCTTTCTATCTTTAGGAGGTGTTTTTGTCAAACTAATTTGATCCAAATAAGAGCACTATTGCTTCCTGAGCTAACTAGGCCGTGTGTTGGGTGAAGCATGTAGCATCTCCAAACCAAATCCTATGAATGTCATTCAGTCGGTTGGCAAGTTGAATTTGGTAACTTCCCTCCGATGACCACATTTTCAACCGACTTCCAGCGTTTGAAAATTCGTTGAAGCAGCCCGGGGGATTCCCTGTTTTACTCTGCAATGTAAGGAAATAAATTGCCGGAAGACAAAAGTCACGTATTGTGAGATAGGACTCGGATTGACCTGATATGGGGCCATAAAATGTCAGGTAGGGCAAGAAGCCAATGAGTCAGAAAGCTCGATAAGCAATTACTCAGATCACATGAATAAAAGATTCAATTTTATATGATTGACCTTTTGGGAGGATGTCCAACATATTTATTATGGTGACAAGTTAGATCAAAGTAAGGTGATTAATCGGCCTCTGGGCTTTTTGTCACGTTCCAAGGGCGCATACTAGGCTGAGTGATCGTTGGCAAACAGGACCAGTGTTTACTGGGACGATGCTTCTCTGTTAAGTTAAATAGGATAGTGGAAAATGTGAATGAAAGTCCCTCATTGTTAGCCATCCAAAATTCTATCTCGCAGAATAGATGAATCGATGTTCAAAAAGTCCATGCACAATTGAATACGCCGTCTTGGATTTTGCAAATTCGCAGTCGGGCACCTCATTTTTCGGCCATCCCACGAAGTGTTCGAAGATGCCACAAGGACGTCAACACATGAAGTGGCAACGTGAAATAATAAAACGCATAACGAACTTGGGTAAGGTAGATCCCCTCCCGTTTCAGGTGGCTAAAGACTTTTAAGCATATGACAGTAAACCGTGAACAATGGTAATCGTGTTGTTATTTTCTGTCAAATCAGAATCTTTGAAATGAAATATAGGTTTATACAGTCAGACCGTATTCTGTGAGTTGGGCTCCTGTCCACGATGTCCAGTTACGCAATTTTTGTAATGCGTATCGTCCCTGGGGTCTCATTTCTCTCATGCTGGTGTTCCTATTTTCATTGGATCGGAATTAACTGTCCTCAGTTGCGCAAACGGAGTACACAGCAAGCTCGAGGTTTTGTGGCTCTAAGTTCTTTCGTTTTATTTCATTTTCTTCTTGTATCTGACTCCTGTGGATATAAAATGCCAAAATTCAAAAAAATAAGCTCGCAACACGTCTAGTCACTAAGGGTTTGTCAAAGTCAGTGACACAGTCAATTGAATAATGATGTTTTCGGAACTTTAGTGATACGTCAAATACTGTTTACATTCAGCATTAGGCAGACAAAATGGCATGGGATTAATCTGAATAGGACGAAATTCCACCTCTTATTTCCACTCTATACAAAAGATATTTTTAGTTCATCGTCATCACTTATTGACATGTGAAAAATCTGCTCACAAAATTCCCTCAGGGCCCATGCGTCCGTTGCACAACGATCTTTCAAAGTGCCGCTCTCATATTTCAATACGGCCCACTTTTCGTTCCACACCCTCTAGAAGTAGTATCTATGGGAACTCCACTGTCTCATATTTAGCACGCATCTTGAAAAATCGTGACTGTGTTTCAGCAGAATCAATGAGCAACTAAACGATGTGCTCAAATCATTCCTCGATAAGTTGTATTTTATTTACACATTAAGGTGCTAGTGACCTTCCCCTTATTTTAATCCAAGTTTTTTGACTGAAAAGCGGCATTGTTGTACGCAGATGTTTATACAATATTTATATTGAAATAACTGTGCCAGTATATTCACCATATCGGATGTACTAAAGTTTGGGGCCCATAGTTCCCGGCTAGTCGTGGTCGAGCAAACTACCGCAAGACTGGTTTATTAATGAATAGTTTGCATTATTTAACACTTCAACTCATACTGAGGGGAGTTTGAAGACAACAAATCTAAACTAATATTTCGAAAATCTTGCGCTGCGTTGCGCACGACACGGCGACTGAACCCTCAGATGGGGTATTTCATGCCACTAGCCATTGCTATATTTCATGACGGGACAGACAACACAAGTTCCTTAGGGACCAGACGCGGTCAAACTGTCAGCGTATTGCTGTTTTCAGCTTTCTATTCGTTAGCCCCCGGTCGGTCGCCGCCCTCATGCAGGCAACGAGATTCTCTTATCCGGTGAAGGAAAAACGTCGACAAAGGTGAATGGCTTTCATTTTTTCAGATTTAGTTTGAAACTACCCATAAGTAGAAAATGTTGAAATGCGAGCAATAATCTACAAATAATTCTTCTAAACTGTACGGTATCGAGTATGAGCGTCTACATATCCCTTGGTTTGATCAATCAGCCTTACGGATTCGCAGGCGTTACTGATTCTGAGATTATACATAATGGAAAACGATACCCGTGTTGTTGTTCATTAAAATGAACTCTAATATTAGTGAATTCCTCAGTCACCTACACTTGATTAATTGAGAGAGACTAAAATTGCGTAGACAGAAGGTTCAGATGCCCATATGGACCCCTGCTTCTTGTGACCGTGGAAGAAGACAGTTAGCGGGGCAGTCATTAATATCAATTGAGAGCACACAACGATTTTTTTGCGGTTGGTCATGGTATCATGCCAATGATCGTAGACAGAAAAATGTCCAATGAAGTAGCATTTGGGGTAAAATATTTCGAAATCTACTGATGTGAGTCGTTCATCGTCGTTCTGACAAACAAATGGTAAGTCCCGTTTTAATCTCAAAGGGTGACATTTCTACGGTGAAAGACGTATCCCAAAGAAATCTGTCTCGCTCAACTCCCACAGCCCGTGTGGGATTGTCTCATGATACTTTTAGCTTTGTACACAAGGGAACGGCGAATTAAAAAATTGCGATTCAGAAAACAGAGAATAATGATTTACCGATGGGCGAGATATCATCATCATTAATTTATACGAACATTCGGTGCGAATGCATGACAGAAATTCACTATCAGATGTTATGACCTGTTCTCGTAGAACAGTCATCGACCTCAAATGACGCATTTAGCTGGAGTTCGACCGAATGTAATCACATTTGTTAGTCTGACCAGAGTACGGCTGGACATCGAAATCATAAGCTGTTTCTCCCGGGATCTTGGGTTTCATACAAGGTCTAGCTGGCTTGTTCGACGATTATGCAAAAGGTTTTCATTGTGAGTGTGTATGTCTCTCGAGAGGACATTTCAGCGTAGCGACCAAATTGGTCCGAATCAAAACAAAGGCAGATCCAAACTGCTACGGTACTAGTTGAAGCAAATTAATCATATATAATGATCCAACCAAAACAGTGTTCCTTTCGGGCTCTGGTATTCCAATTTCTGACAGCAAGTCACGTGAACGACAAACGGCGTCAAACAAAGTCAGCCTACAGCAAACCTATGCTCATGTCAATGGTGAGAGTCCAGGTTGTGTCAACGATACAATCAAATCGATGCGATGAAAAAACGAGATTCGTCCCAGAGAAGTAGTGAGCAGATTGTAGATAAGGGAATAAGTGTCAACGGCTAGTCGGAATTCCTCTTCGGAACTCCCTACAGAATTATGCAATGTTGGGAACACAACATTGTTGTTAGATGTAATTTCCCCATATCAGGACCAAATGATGTAGGGAGTGCATCGAAAAATCGATGCGCCATATATTGGTTTCAATTGTGAATGATATGATGTTAATAACAGCGTTGTTGGTAAACGTAATTCACCAACGTTTCGACTACCGTGGATAGTTTTTCTGAAGGCAAATTTTACAATCAAATAATTGAGAGCACACTGGACAGACCGGAAGACAACTGAGGACACAGATAATAGAACACAAAAGGAAAGAAAAGTGCAGACCTTCGGATAAGGCGGCCTTATCAAAACTTAAGCGCGATTCAGCCAGTGCTTTGCATGCCATAGCAGTGACACAACATAAATTATGAAAACACTAAAGTACTCCAAAGTGGAGTCAGAATCTGCACTGAACGTAGGTTGGCCGAGGCTCTGGCGATAAGCACCCAATCCACATGCATCAATCGGAAAGACGGAGCAGAGATTTCGGAGATATGGACAGCCCTAACGACTTTGAAAAACGAACATTCCAAATGTCACCACGCTAGTTGACCCCACCACCACGGGGATGCATGACGTGAAGGCCAACCAATCTCTCACCCGACCCACAGTTCAAAGTACACATTCATAAACAGACGACTGAACATGCGTTGGCATGTGAATACTCCCTCAGTTATTTGATTGTAAATCTTGCGTTGAGAAAGTCTAACCACGACGGTTGAAACGTTGGCGCATCACATCTGCCAAGAACGCAGTGTTATTGACATTATATTATCCACAATAAAAAACCAATACATGGCACCGATTTTTTGACACATTCCATGCGTCACTCGGCCCTGATATTTGCATGCAAAAGGTTTCTTTTATTTTTGCCCATTCCAGGTGATAGTCATTTGGAATAGCAAGCGAATGTGAATACCCCTGACAACTACCATTAGGGCTTCAAACGCCCTTTTGAGTGATGGGTTCAACTATATGAATCTCAATTGTGCATTAGATAATGACATAAATTTTTAGTCCCTAACGTGATCCCATCCTAATCGCTCGACTGGTGGTATAAGGGCAGCTGTATGACAGCTCTTCGCGGTTTTATGAATTGAAAAAGACTTGTGCTTTCATGGAGGATGAACTGGTTATCGGAATTCCCAGAAATAATGAGAGGATGCAGATATGTTACCAAGAAAATTCTGAGAATTTCAGTGTATCACAGAAATTTCTTCTCATTGTGATCACGAATCTGTTAAGAAACCCTTATCGTCCTCCTCCCGGTATTGAGCTTGTTCTAATAGTTTAGGGTCATCTATCTAGTATTTCCGCCCGATTTCGTACACGATAGAGCTGCATTGCTGAAGGATCTTGAAGAAGGATAGGAAAGTCTCCAATGTCTCCGTGGTTTCGTTATTTTGTTAACCATCGCGAACAGTCTGCTACTTCACAGCCATAAATCGGACATTCCCAGCCGCAGAACTTCCCCTCATGCCCACCATCCGTAGAACCATTCTGAACCAACATGGATCTAATCGGATGTCACATTCTGCCTCACATCTCGTGTACCGATTCATATGATGTTCTGGTGACATTTAAATCGGCAGAACAGGCAGAAAATTTTCGTAACGAATGTCAAAACTTATTCCCAAGGCGTTGGCCAAATCGACGTCACATGACAGTGATCGTGACACGGGGTCGTCAATCGCGAAACATTTGATAACAGCTAAACACAGCTGATTCCGTTTCATTTTAAAACCTTTATTGGACCATGGTGACAGGACGATTTTAGCCTTTGGTGAAACAATGCTAATCCGATAGCGCAACTCAGCTTTTTGTATACGCAAGCAATTATCAAAGATTATGCGGTTGCCATGGCGATGATATCAACCGCTTGTTTTACTGCATTTAACCTTTACGCACGTTCACTGGCATTTACAACTGAATATTATATATTTCATATTATTTTACGTAATTGAAATAAGTAATACGAAATGTCAATACCTTGTTTTATTGGCCTTCTTTCTCTACTATCAAATGTGCATGTTTTACACGGGCGCGAAGGCCAAAGTTATTTTGGTTTGGAAAGTTCCGCCTAGAGGCCTGGAGCCCGGCGAGTGTGAAAAGTACAAATTACAAGCATTCATATTTTGATGATCCTGACTGCTTAGTCGACGTAAACCGGATTCGTCAAATTGTAGGGTTGTAGATTACAAAAGTACATTCATGGTATTTCCCAACAAGATTATGAAGCACACGAACGATTCTTTTTGATCGTCAGTGACTTTCACTTACATCAGCTTCCATTGCAGGGCTACTCAGTCAGTTAACCATTATCCAAGATTTTAAAATATCATATAATTTCTTACCAATAATAATAAATCACTGAAAAATAAAAACCGATTTCAGGCAAAATTTTATTTCATTGCATAAGCCAAAGTCGACGTATCAGAATGAAATGTTATTACCTTGATCTTGGTTCTTGAGTTCATAGGTCATTTCGGCAAAGAAATCTGTTTAAAATAATGACGTTTAGTACCGAAAATCGGTTTGATTAGTCACGTGTTCAAACACTCAAACGACAGAGAAAACTGCGTGTTTATTGATTAGTCGTTTTCTCACGTGCGCTAGCACCTTTTGGCGGTGGTTTACAACAAAAATATATTATCACGTGAATCAATGAATTCAACGACTTCGCGATTGGTCTGGTGAGACGCGCGCTGTGTGCTGACTGACACCTAGCAATATAGAGATAAACCATTATCAAAATTGTGCATTTTAAGTTAAATTCTTCAAGTAAGTCTTTCGATTTACTGAACGAATTTGCAGAGTTAGACTAAACATTATACGTAGTTTTCCTGGTCATACAGTACAGCTTGCCGATTTACTACTGAAATAACTATATCGCCGTTGCTCTATATTGCAAATAAAACTATTATCCAGTTAGGAAACCAAACTTTGTCGTTTTGAAATAATTTTCTCAGATACCGTGCTGTTTTAACAGCCTTGAGTTAAATTTAGATAGAGGCCAACATGTCATGCGGCATTAGACGTCATGATAGAATCGTCTGGCGCCTTTCGTAAACTCAGCTGGTAAGTCCTCACCTGTACAAAACAACGTATATGGATTTGTTATTCTACTTGTAGAAGAATTATCTGGAAAATTTCTAACTTGAATTGTCCAAAAACCCAGTGATTAGGCTTGTCATTGTTTTAGGTGACCATCAACTCCTGGGCGACATGTTTCCACGCATGAATTAGTGGATCCTCCTGAGCCTTTGCACCCGAAGTCTTTTTGTTGTGCTTTCCTCTTATTCCGGCTTCGTTCGATTTCCTTCTGGACTGAAAACGGTTGCTGCTTGAAGTCCTATGAAATGAGGTTTCTATTGCACATTTAACAGCACTGATAAGACGTAATAAGCACAGCAACTGTGGTTTCATTCACGATACCGTTCAAATACGTCACAAGTTAGCTGAAGTTCCGTTAGTTATTCGACCTCTTCGGCTGCGCAAACTGGTCGACGCTCGAAGGCAGTGCAATCCTAGATAAATAAAACGGATGCGCCCATAGACAGCTCTTTCTAAAGACTGATATTTCAGGAAAATAGACGATTGTATAAACATACTGAAAGACATTGTTTTAGAACACAAAACAGGATGAAGGTAGATGTTTTAGCTCGCCTGTAAATCTCCGGCAATCGGATTTCTCAACCGCTATCCTCCTTTCCCTCGAATTCTAGTGAGAAAAAAGCAAGTCGAGGGAATACAAACGTAGACATCCTAGTCGGAATTAAGTTGTTTATATTAGTCTTCTATGATCAGTACCCCTGTTTCACTGTTCTGTCCGCTAATTTGGCCAGTCATTATTAATTGCCTTTTTAATGCAGCCTTTTGGGCTGACTAATGGAATGATGGTATCGCCGCAGCGGTATTGCTCATTGAGCAGAGTAAAAGATATGCTGAATTACCGTACACTATTCTTAAACACACTGTGACACCGCAAAACAGAGTCAGCCGAGCAGCGGTCTGGCTTCACATGTATCCTTTATCTACGAATAAGTTTGTTTGTCTCGTTTTGACCATTTACCTTCTCGTTCATGAAAGGAGTGGAGGGAGGTGTGATGCGTCCATGCTTCTGCTATTTGTGACTAAAGACAAGAAGGATATATCAACGATAATTGATACTCCGCAAGCGTTTCATGATTCATTACCGTCATTTTAGAACACTGCAATTCGTCTGGGACTGACAGGTCGTGAATACTGTGCACACTTTGCGAAATTTCAAAGCGAATCCTAGTAAGTCACAGTGGGACTTCCGTCTACTTGTTGTCGACTTTATCTCATGGATGCCAATAAATTGGTCATATTTCGTTTGCAAAGTTTTCAGTTGTGTTATGTATGATTAATAGTAATCGTAGTAACAGGTTCAGCTTGTGGCATTTAGAACACTGCTAATGTCACTGGTGTATTTACTTATTTTATAATATCGATGTTGATACCGTTTATTCATTTATCCGATCGAACGGAATCAAAGTTCATAGACCGGACCATTGGTTACCGAGCCCGCTGTACAGTGATTTTGAATAAACTTCGTCTGCAAGTTGCCAAATATGTCACCATACGGGGGCCATTAGTTTAATCTTACGTCACCGAGCCGACAAAATCCTGATAACGAGACCGCATATGGTGATTTTTGTCTTGTCTGAAGGCAGCCTGCAGTAATATTTCTGAAACATGAACATGATGATGCGGTTGCTCGTAGGTGGTGAATTTAACCTTGCCCCGGAATTACCGTTGTTCTTCGTATTGCCTAATAATGGGTCTTTAATACACGGTGCATTCTTTCGATTGTCAGTGATTTTCATTGGGAATAAAACCTCCTCAAGATTCGTAACTAATGGAAGGTAAACAAAATTATGCTTCTGTCTGTTCTCGCCACAATGGTTTCCATTTCGTTTTCAAGCAGCTATTCCTTTTTTTTATAGCTGACGCATTGTTACCATTAAAGCAAATATTTAATCCATTTCCCTTTCCATATATAATTTGATTTTCAGAAATGAAGAAATTGTAAGTATTGTAATAATGTGTAACCATCTTTAATTTGCCTATTCATCACAGGGAAGTCGTTTATATAAATTCCCAACTGTTGCTCTTTCACACTTATCAAACCGATGCTGTTGACATCGTGATTTCCTGGTACAACCAGTGGTTTTGTTTCATCTACCAACCGGGTCAAATGATATCATGTTTCTGTGTGCATTAGATTTTTGCCATAGCCTATGAAACCACACATCTGAATGAACTAACAGTACAGTAGAAATGAACCGGCTATTGGTAAGGCCGTGATTAAAGCTGTCACGAACAAAGCTGTGGGCAGAAACGTCTACTTTCATAATCTCTTAATCGTTGTGCTTTGGGTGCACATTTTAGTGGTCGGAGGGGGGTGGAGATTCGTTATTTTTTAGATGAGAGGACACGTGATAAATGCTAACAACAAGGATTATGTGACTAAGTACTATTAGTTGTCACTCTCGGTTCAATATCAGGATGATGAGGATTTCGAGCGAATGGTGCGAATCATGGCTGAGAATCAAGTGAAGAGCTCTGCTGCTGCGAGATGACGCTCGTTTGGGTAAGACATGGTTCAATGCTGCTGAAGGATCACTTGAGAAATCAAACAAATATCTGAAGAATTGAGGCCATGAATCCTAAACGAACACCGGACAAACCAGACACGTGATTATCCAAGCGTTATAGAGTTAAAATCTAGATTTCGATCGATCAGCTGCAAGTTATTCTGTAGCACGCAGTGGAACAGTGATCAACGAACAGGAAGCTTAAGAGACCTGGAAAGCATGGAAACAGAAAACCCAACCTCAGCCAAAACCCATTATGCACATCAGTCATCAGCAACACTCACACAGAGTAAGTACCATCTTTCCATCTTTAGTAATTTCTGGCTACCGTTCAAACTAATCGTGGGTTGTTTTTAGCACCCATGTGAGCGACCGGAACAAGTAGACATTTCCTTACTGAAATTCAGGCTACTGACAAAATTCATGCCATGATTCAAAGTCACGTTACTGATTCATATGACAGGCATGTGATCTGTTCGTTTGCCAGATTTGCTGTTCAGTAAATGTAAGCTAAATCAAGATGGGTAAGAATAACCCAATGCTACAATGTTACAGTCAGATGCTATCGAATGACCGAAAATTTCTCGAAGGCGCAATCACCCAGTGGGTCACTGGAAACCCAACCAAACAGTAGAACGCGGCGAGCGGAACGAAATCGCAAACCTTTCCGAAAGGATAGATATATCCATGGCATTTGCTGTCTGTTATTCACTAAGGACAGTTCGCAGGCACTATCCATGTGATTGATTCTATTCGTCTCTGTTCACTAAAAATGTTCAATTACATGATCCTTTTTTGGATTTGTTATGAGATTTCCCGAGGCTCATTGAAATCTCCCTTTGATTGGCTTTGCGAGACCTGGCTCTGACATTTCTGAAACTTGACGTATCTTGCACAATCACACTAAGGCATATGTACTTTACAATGTGCGGCTTGCTGGTGCAATCACTGATGACAGTGGCGGGCGTAATGCAGTGAGCGGAAAGCCTTAGAGATCATCCGGTTCATCCGCGTCTTGTTGGCGCATTTCGGCCACGGTTTCCCAAGTAACATTGAAATTTCAAACTATTGTCAAACAACCTTATCGTTCAGTAAATTCACAAAAGAAACTCATCGTCAATGAATGATGCAGGTAACGTTCGGAAGGATAATAAATATTGAAATAAGGAGATAAATTTGGCTACATTTCAGGAAATAATCAGTCCGTTTTTATGTTACTAATGAAAACAGCATTCTGTTACTTCAAATTAGCAAACATTATTTTTGGCGTGCTGCTTGCAAGTATAAGTTTGTGAACTTCGTGCATATAACTTTCCATTATCTCTCGAGTTTTACAAAGGCAAAAAAGACCAGTTTCAGTTGTTCCGGAATCTTTAGAAGACAAACTTGAGTCCCACTTTCCGTGAGCTGGCCAGTGGGTAAATAAGAGTCATATTGGATAAAAAGTCCGATAAGTTCAAAAAAGGATTTCTGACGACATCGCCCAACCGGCTAGCAAGAGTCGTGGGATAATTGTACCCTCAAATTTCTTAGTTAAAACCAAATCTACGACACTTAAAAGCAAGCCAGTGCAGAAAAACCAAGGCTACGCAAATTCCTTTGGCAATTAAGCAATAAAATGCAAAAGATGTCTTAGTGAGTTTCGTTCCTTTCGGAATGCAAGGCTGAACGGATACCGAGGTTTGTGCTGGAACTACGCAGTCCCATGGTGTGTGGCCAAAATAGAAACATACTACTCCCAAGTAACTGCGAGCTGCATGCATAAAACATTTGTTGGCAAATAGTACGCTTCGAGTGCTCAGGGCAAGCCGATTGCTGTGAAAACGGGATCAAGCGAGTTATCTGTTCCAAGGAGATTTATTTGGCTACTCACAAGAGTATGGAGAATGCAGGAAAAATCAACAGAGATGGTGTGAGGACGATGGGGAATAAGACGATCATTGCCACCACAAAACCGGACAGAGAACTTTCTGTGATGGGGGAAAATACTGCAGATCTTGGTAATTAATGAATCCTGCAATCTATGCAAGAGTAGGAAAATGAGGCGTTTGTCAAAGGAAGCTGGTTAGCTTACGACGGTTTTGAATCGAATTAAAACTCCGCGTGGTGCGGCGTGAAACGTCAGAACACTAGAGTTATTTGCTTCGGAATTGCCTGCAGCCGTAGATGATCAGAAAAAGAACTGATACAAGGACCTAATGTGAGCATATTGTCACATTATTCCTTGATTCAATGGCTTTTATAAATATTGAAATCATAAGAGATGCATTCACACTGATGGACCCAAATGGGGAAGTGGAGAGCTGAGAAATTCCACACGTCTCCAGTAAGAATGACACCTTACATCCTTTGGGGGAGTTTGACTAATGTAGCAGAAGCTGATGCAATTTACCTCAAAGAAGTAGCGTTTATTTCACAAGAATATTCCACCAGGCGAATGGAACTGCATTAAGATCATTGCAGGTTTTCCAATCAATGGAGACTAGGGATTTGTTTATCCATCAAATTTATTTTAACCTTCCAGCCTTGGTGTCGCGAATGTTCGGTTGTGCGCTGCATGCATGAGCCAGGAAAGCATAGTTTTTCCTACAATTTTAAGTGCCTATTCGACTGCGGTTTTCGGCAAAATTCTACTAGTGAACATTCCATGCCACGGTAACTGGGTATATTTTGTTTAGTCGTCATTGATGTATAAGCGAATCTTTAATACAGACATTTATCCTTGTTTGGCTGGTCCTTGTTTGGGTTCGTGACCGTTACCATGGTTTTGACACCAACATAATGACTAATGATTTTCTCCTATTCGTATACTATCAACAGTAGCTACAAAGAAATGGCTGAGTATGTACTGAAGAGACTCGATAAGAACAAAGACGGCAAGCTAACTCTGGACGAAATGGAATCGATTCTTCCAAATGCACAAACGAAACAACAAATGATCGAATTGATTGCAAAGTACGACTTGAACAAAGACAATGGGATTGATGTACAAGAACTGCGAACAATGCTCGAATCGGAGAAATGTTCTAGTGACTAGAATCCGGGGATTTGTTTAGGCACAAATAACCTCATATATCCTGCCTTCTATTCACCATAACTTGAGAATGCATGGCCTTACTCCTATCACGTCAGTTAAATGAAATAACTGTTATACATCATGTGATCTATGAGAACCGAAGGAAATGAACATTCGCCCACCGGAAAAATCCCGAGCTGTTATGATATTGTGTGAACTGTGTTTACGTGGTTCCCAAATGACAGTTTTCCTTCCTATTACGGGTTCTTGTCATCTCCTTCTAAATTCCCATCCCGTCTTATTGCATCCCTGTCACAGCGCCTCTCAGACGTGTAACATTTTCTGTGTTGTTGATATCATTTCTTCCTCATCTCATACCAGTGAATAATATCCTCTTCATCGAGAACACCGGGAGAAGGGTGGGTAGAAGAAGGGCTGAAAGCCTGTAAATTCAAAGCACTAACAAACAACCGGCTTGCTTTTTCTGTTGCTGATCGGTTTTGTGAGTTTCACCGAATAAAGTACTCGTTACTTTATGGGTTGTTCCTCAAAGAAGTCGAAGAATTTATCCCAATTACTGGGTCACGTTTGTTCACAAGTCGTTCCCATTACTAATAAGCACTACCCAACAGCTTTGAAAGGACTTAAAATTATTTTATATCGAGCCTAAGCGTATTCATTATAATGTTGTTCACTTGAGACCAAACATACCCGGTTAGATAATCGGATAACGCCTAGAGAACCTACCAAGTCAGCTCAACGGCTTAGTCTATTGAATCGCAATCGTTCGCTTAGGGTTCATCCGCCAGCTTAGGAATGCACTGCCAATGATTCATAATAGTGATAAGATAGCTCATAGCGCTTCCATGGTTCCTTCAAGGATAGCCTTCATTGAGATATGAAGAATGAAGTGTGTGCAATGCACAAGTCTACTTTTCAACAAATTTCTCCTTCCGATAGCACAGTCGCGTACGTTGAGAGGCGAGAAAAGAATGATGTCAGTATGTGCAATTAATCAGAAGAAAACGTTTGAAAATAAGGAGTATGTCACTCGGTGTGCTCTAGAACAAAAGACGGTGGAAAAAGCGAAAGAATACCTATGATAAATAAGCAGGACTAGTCCGTTTTGGAGTCAACTGGGTGGCCCTCGAGACGTGGTCTTGTTCCGTTTGTGAGAAAATGTCATCTCGAAGTCACTATAGGAAGAGAGACGTGACAAACTATTTTTGACAAAAGAGAAAGAGGTCGAACGAACTTAAAGCAACTGGCTTCTGGTGTTGCTAGGTTCCAAATGTGTACAAATTTTGATAAATTTGGCGATACCTCTAAGAGAAAAGGAGGCGTTTTCATTTGTTCGTAGATCCACATCCGTCCTCCCCGCCCTGTGCCTAGCCAGTTCGACTTATGTTTCTTCTCTCTCTCTCTCTCTCTCCTCAGTGCTTGCATGCTTCACATACGGATGGATGAGCAAAAGTTTCCTGGATACCCATGACGGGTTTCGCGGTTAGTGCTGCTCGTCACGTATGCGCACCCGGCACTACTTTGCCCAAATATGCCCATACTTCTGCACTCCTTGGTTAGTTTCTCACTAGAATCTCATCTCAGTCGTTAGGTGCGTTAATGGATGATAAGTTCATTTAAGAATGACATGGTGATTCATCGAACGGTTTTCGTCAGTCATGAAAGGCTGACCTTCAGACAGAGAACGCCAGGCCCGAAGGTACTGGTTTTCTACTCAGCGTGGACTTATTATCCATTCACGGTCTTAACGATTCAAATAAAATTCTACTTAGAATGCTATCTATTCATTCTCACTACGTAGCTTGCCGTTTCTCCTGGAGGAACATGTCCTACTTAGATAAAAATTAAACCAACTAACAGAAGTGACGCGTTGTCGATTTCATCACTCTGTCATCACATATAAAATGGACGCTCAAGGTACATCTCGAAAGTAGACGTTTCACATATTTTAATAGAATGCTAATTCATGCAGACAGGTCATAGAGTCCGGTAGTAGTAAATGATGAGATCACATCAAGCGAAGCTGTTTTCATTCTCTCCTCGTTCCAGTCTCATAATAGGTCAAAAATTGAAACATCTCTTCGAACTCGAACGGGAAGATCTCTCTGCCAGCCACTTCTTCCGGGTGCTTCGTAATAAAAGAAACGTTCTGAAACTTGAGCGGAACGAGGGTAATTTAGTCTTCTCCATGTCCGTCTTTCAATATATGACCGAGGTGGAATTCAGGACGAAAACAAATATTACATGAATAAGTCTTGATAATGAAGTACTTGTAAATAGCTGTCACGTCCACCTCCCAGTAAAGATCTGACGTTCTGTTTGAAAAGAACTTTGTAAGGCTACCTCGATTTCTTCAGTTGTTACTAGTCTGCAGATTACTGAACAACGCTTGTAATTAACGAACCCGATTCCACCAATTTGGTCTTTAGTATCCTAACAGTGGACTGCTCAGATCTCTTTTAATCCGGATGTAACCATTTGAACTGATCACACGTGGCTGACGAACTGCACTCGAGCGTGTTTAACAAGAACAATTCTGGTTTATCATTCGACATTGGGTTCGTAGCGATGGATTTGCACTGACTGTCGTTTCTAACATGGATGAATTGCATATGCAGTGCTTCCGGAGTTTCTTAACATTGAACTAGGCGCGGATATTGCGTTGGTGACTACTTCCCAAAACACATTTGGTCTCCTACTAGCGAACTTCGTCAACTGCAGTTTTTATCTTGTAACTCTGCCAAATTTCCCGGGGCTAGCCTAATTGTACCTATGTGCCCGGACAATGGGCCAGAATACGGCAAGCGGAATTCGTCGTGCGGTAGCGTTTGTTTCCTATTCTTACTGATGTGCTAAGCATGAATTTTAACTTGCTTCTTGCGACCGCGTTCTTCGAATACCGTAATCAGTACTCGTTAGTGGCAATTGCTTTTTAACCTAGAGATTAGCCGAAATAGCTCTGTTAGAGGGCACATAAATTGGCAAACAGAAATTAAGTTCCCCGGTCGATTAAATTGCTGGATTTTTGTGAATCTTGTAACTTGTGGTCGAGAACAGACATCAAGTGTCTTGTCGACGTCCCATGCAGACGATTTGGCTCAACTGAGTGCCTCGACTATGTCCAGCTGGCACTTAGTATGATTTAGCTCTGAACAGTATAGCATAGTAGAGCGATGTATTGATTCGTACTGTGTTGTGTAGATCCTGGAGTTCAGACAACTTAAGCTGCCTAGTTGAAATCAGTGAACTCAGATTTACGGCACATTTGAGTGCATACGTCTCGATAAGGAACACTATGAATCCGTAATGATAAGATTCAGAAAGCATCATTTTGTAGGATCGAAAACCTGGCAGGTTAGTGAAATGTGGAATACAAGAAAACAAATGCTTTCCGTCAGCTAAATACCGAAACCCGAGAGTTGAAATTTGGTAAAAATGGATTTAAAACCGGAATTACGGTGCAAATGTGAAGTGGATGATTAACAAAAATTTTCAGAAGCAAGGACAGGTAACTTAGAAAAACTAAAGGGTTTTATTTTCGAAGGTGATAATGTATTTCCACTGGCGCAAATATCGTCATAAAATGCTAATCAAGTAAGCTCTCTTCCATAACGGTCTTGGTCTCCGGTATTCAATTCACTTGGAAATGTAAGAAACTACTAAAAGACTATCGCTTACAGAATACGCTCCGAAACTGTAATTTGTTACTTGTCTGAACGGTGATTCAAGACAAACAATCGGCTCCATTCTTTCACCAGCTGATAGACAGCATGCCGTGACCGGTCGGAATTGGTATACCTCCCAACTAAGATGGCACGGGGCATTGGCTTGCTTACCATCAGAATTTATTCTAACGTACTTATATCCGTGTTTCTTTTCGTTACGACTGTTGCATTCACCACATGGATAGATGTGACCAAGATTAGCAGAGCAAACAATCACTTCAAAGAGGAAGGTCATTATCGATGCTACGGTAACTTACTGTGTACGAACTTGTCGCATTATAATAGAACTTCCGCATCACAGTCAAACAAAGGGATGAGTAAAGAATTGCCACTTTGGAATTTGGCCAAATCTTAAATGCAATGGGGTATGGATGAAAGTCCCTAGTTGCTACGTCCTTGTTGTCATTGAGATCGTCCGTTTGTGGAAGATACTATGAGATAACAGCAAATAACATTGCGGGAGAAAATACTAACTATAAATTCCAAATTGGTAATGTAATGTGTCCGTTTAGGAGATGACGGTACAACGAATGGATAAAGTCGGTAAGGATTTGTTAAAACACAAATTTACTGGCATTTTTGCATAGATTAGGTATGGCAATGAGAAAACAAATGGAGTGGATGAGAAATGAATGATGGTAAGTAATCTTCATTGGTATGAAATTCTTTCTAAAGTGGATGAGTTGCACCTAGTCCGAACCGGGTGGTTAACAGGTTATTCGTGTGGCAGAAGGGAGGAACGATTAACGATCGATGATTCGTCACGAGAGTGAGATTGATGATAGATATAATGGCCGGAAACTTGTCTGAATGCTCTGTAAAAAGTTGAGGATGGCTAACCTAAATCTAACTGATATCCTCGGCAAGAATAAAATGCCATACTGGGAACACGTGATTAGATGAGACAAAATCGCGAAAATGGAATGATTAATATCAACGTTGTATAAGGAATTCTGTTGGAGAAGCAGCTAGTTCATCCTGGTGATAGATAGGTGAGACTTTCGAACGAATGAACAATTTGCGGAACATGACAGGGAGACACAAATTAAGAAATGAAAAAGAATAAAACGTTGACTTGGTCGCTTATTACTGATTAGAGCGTCGCAATAAAATATGCAGCGAGGCATTTGCTACGGCAGAAGGCAGGTACAAAGAAGCCCGAACACTCTAGCCTTATGACATGTAGTCAGGTTACGAGCAAAACATTTACACCCACATCGGTTGGCCTGGCCGAACCAGTGAAAGAAATGTCATAGTTCGATCTGATTGGTGATGTTTACGTTTGTTTCATCGCGTTATTTTCCATGCAATTTGTACTATCCCATTGTTTTATTCTTCAGACACCCAGTGCTATGAGTGAGGGGCAAATGAGCTGGGTAAACAAATCTTTGAAATGAGCAGAATTTGTCCTAGTTTGCATTCAAGAAAAAAAAAGAACTTGACATACATTTTACCATTTTACGCCTCTGGAAAGTATTACTTAAAAGGGGCTTTAAACAATGTCGACTTGGTTGGTTGACCTGTTGACAATGGTTATCCTGATTTCGATCGGTTCAAGGAAATACGGGACTAAGAATACGTTTTTGACATGTATACGCACGAGCTACTTCCTCCTTGCCCTTTGTGGACTGCGGCCGCTTGCTAATAGGATGGAAAGCCAGTCGGAGTCACATCGTCTGAGTAGCTTGCGGAACAGCATTCAAGAGCTGTCATTTACCCGGTTATTTTTTACTCACAATTGTGTGTACATATCCACAAAATTTAAGAAACCACAACGTCTTCCAGTTGTTATGATCTTTGCAGTAGTACTGATTGTGTAGTTTCCATCACCAATTCGAATTCGCGTACTATCACGGTGAAATTATTTGACTAACCTGGAATTATAATTTATATGTTCCTGGGAAACTATGGTTTTATCCCTTGGTCCTGACGGAGCAATCTGATTGTGCACTGCTTTCGAAGCTAGTCCCCCTGTCCATCTGAGATCCAAACGAAAGCAAATAAGTTCACACACAATGTGTGACAATGTTCATTTAGGAAGTGGGGCAAACAGACACCAGATTTAGTAGGAACTTTTCAAATGTATATCGAGCCAGGACTTGAGGTTTTATGGGACGCGTTATTCGATAGATTCACTGGTTCTAGGAGGTCAAGGTCACGACATATAAGCGTCGGCGATCAAAGCTTACGATCTTTGGGTATTTAAGGTCAATTAAAGTTCGCTGTCACCAGTGAAATGATCATGGATTTGGCCCCACGTGTACGAAAATGTTGGTAAGTTCCCCAGTTGGACTGATTAAACCACAACATCGAAACCCAAGACATCAACGTTAGAAGTTACACAATGACACAATAACAATGACACGACCGGGTGCCATAAAGCAGAGACACAAATTGGACTAGGCGTCGATGGTCCTCACACAATGAGAAGGGATGCGCAGGCCATAGGTGCACAATAGCACAAAGCCTGTTGCCTAGCAGGACACTAACACATACCAAGGCAGAAGACAATGATAGGAGTTTGGACCCTCAAGTCCTGTAGTCGCAAAACGGAATGGTACGGATCAGATCTCCGTTTGAGTGGGCGGTCACACCGAGACAGAGCGCGGAATTCAAGTGGCTAGCCCAACCCGCTAGCGAGAGTGAGTGAGATGACACAGTAACACAGCCGCGTGTTTATTGGTAACCCACCAATATAAGTCTGAAGTCTTGTCAAGTTGTTTATATTAATTTTGTGGGTGGCCCTGGTAGATGTGGAAAACAACCAACCACGGAGCAATGTTTTGTGAATCATTTTGCGGGTATCTGAAAATTTTTGACCGCGCAATATTTGAAATAATATCATCTTCAAAATATATTACAAAATGTAGGTTTTTGTACGAAGATAAGGATAGAATTAGAATCTACGACACCAAAAATACCAGAGTTGTCACCGTTTACAGCAGATATCTACGTTGACGTCGCCGGTGGAACAGCAATGCTGATTGGTGCTTTCGTTTTCCGCATATTTTTCCAAAATACTCTGACCTCATTTTAACGGTAGAGCAGACCACAAATGACAAGTAGTCTAGCCATGCGAGTACCCTCATCGACCATAAATAATTGGAGGTCATCGGGTCTTTCAAGCTGTTAACCGTATTATACTTCCATGGGATAAAATAAAAATAACGAAATATAGATAAGAACATCGGAATGGATGTATTTTATGAAAGTTTGACGTGCGTGCAAACACCTACAAAAATCGGTTATTTGGCATGTAACAATTTCCTTTTGGTAGAACAATTCTTTTGCTAAAGTGATACAAACATGCAAGAGTTCGTTCACTCAGGCCAGAACTCGTTGACTGGACGCCTTATCCGTGAATCTTAACCGAAAAGCCATAAAGTGGGGGCGGCGATAACCTTCTCCTAATTAGCTTACTTAATGTAAACGTGGGATTAGCAACCCAGTGAACTTGACGATTTCGTGTTCGTGTGCTCACGAATGTGGAGCACAGTCGGAGTTGAGTTTGTATTTTTGTGAGAACAACAGTGTCAGGCGTGACAGCCGTGTCGTTCGTCTTCGATGAAGGACGAGTGGCGAGACGACCCAGGCAAAGTGGATGCTCGGGGGAGGATGAACAGTCACGCAGTTGCAAATATTTATGCTCATGCAATTTGACATTTGTTCTGATGACCCAAGGTAAGGAACACGGAACTCTAAGCAAAAGCATAAGGTCCTGTGAAAAGGTACACGCATAACTCTTGTTTCATTTCCGAAATTTCAACAATAACCCAAATCAGAAGAAAAAAGCGACAGTTGTACGAGACCACCGATTTGTTTTCGTGGTGACTACTTTTCGGAGAAGCACATAGTGATCATATAGATTTTAGAATTAATACAAACAAACAGCTTTCTTTCCGCACAGATAAGAAAGAAAGGAAGGAAGGCGAATGACCTATTCGTTTCCATTGGATACCAATGTGAAATTCATCATTCTTGAACAGTTAATGCGGCCATATTCGACTGCATTTTCATATTAATGTTTTGCACAATGACTAATTATAGGGGTGCTTTCTTCTCTCACCCGCTAGGCAATGTAAGCAAGTGCTCGTGGTGTGCGGTAAGTGATTTTTGTGACGACACATTCTCATGACAACAACAAACTGCTTTTCACGCAAACACAGGCATAGGCCATTCGCCCAGAACACTAGAGACGAATAAGCTCTGAAAATCTGCCACAGTTTACGCGATTCAATCGAGAATTTTAAGCCGCTTAAGAGTACCTATATAACGGAACTAAAACTTAAATAACGTTAGAGCTGCGGACGTTTACAGAATGTTATGACGATTTTGCGGCCTATTTTATACAGTCGCTTTGGATAAATCAATCCGCTGTAGCTTTCCCCTTCAAAAGTGTACAGCAGGTGCTGATACAGTTATGAATAACGTAAAGTGGAAAACGAGCATAAAGTGACCGCGCTACAATGTGCTTGGAAATGTATTTGCGTTGCGGTGGATTTTCATTCACACCCAAAAGACTGCCTTTTTATTCGTCCGTCGCCACGATACCGTGTCTTCACATAAGCGAAATCAACCTTGTGCTAAAAGGAGTTTGCAGAATTTATAGAAAACGGCCGATTACAAAGGAATAGATTATGAACTCAACCTGCTCTGGACAATCGGAGTTGCAAAACCCAGCGAGGTCCTTCAAGTACAATCGAAGGACAATCTCCGTGCAACGTCTGGCCTTACCCAGAGCTGAATCATTCAAAAATCGGAAGCGATTTGTCAGAGACACTATGGATCTTCTCCGTCAATCTGAGACAGTTTGAACGTGTACCATGCCGAAGGGCGCACGCGAAGTACCCAAAGGCTTGAGGAACCCAATTTTTGTACAAAATTTAAACAACCAAAGTGGTCCCAGTTACTGTCTTCACCCTGACCGTGGAATTAGTCTGACAGTCGCGATATCTGATACTAGCTGAATTATGTGCCTTTTGAAATAAAAAAAACGAAAACAAATTCAGTGTTAAGTTAGTTCAGTTTTCATTCCAACCACATCTTGTGCATATTTTCGAAGTTTCACGGGTGCTAAACTACAAGAAACGCAAGAACTAGCGAAAGATAATTCACAAGAGCTTAGAAGTAATGCAAAAATTCTATCTGTTTCACTACTTGCATCCACAAGCTGCCTTGTCTAACCTTTTGCTGTCTGCATCTTCCGGTCTGTTCAGTTATTCATCGATTGAGGCCTGCCTTCTTTTTCGGTTGAGGGAGTGCTTTATTTGCACGTGACGTGCTTGATGTTTTCCCCCTCGCTGAAGCTGTGCTACGGTCTACAGCTGTCTAGTCTTGTCCGTAGTGCGACAGCTAATAAGGCAGTTTTTCAGGGATAAGATTTTATCTAAACATAGAGCAGCGTATATCGAAGTAACGGAAGTGAATACAGTTAAGATTCAGCCTGTATTGTTCTTTGCGCTGTCAGTTATTCTTTACTAGCATCGTTGGACTCCTTCGTGTAACTGCTTGCTTGCGCTGTACGGATATCCCAACTTGAGCGGGAAGAATAAGAATAATCAATAAACTCAGCAATTCACACTATCCACTAGGAACCGCTGCTACACTCTTCCCTTTTTTTCCTAGTAAATTTCGTCCTAGAATCAGAGCTATTCCACAATTTGAGGGTACTTAAACTTCAGCTGTGCCTAGGTGGCCTGAAGTTGTCACCCGCGTGTAATTCTCTGTAACACCCAGTTTGATTTCCTTGGACTGTTTTATTGCGTTGTCGAAGCACATTACCGTGGTCTACGGAAGATGGGTTATCCTTTACTGTTACATTCCCAATAACACGAATGCTTCAGAGGTAAATTTTTGGTAAGAGAAATTCTTTTCCAAGATCTACACAGGCTTCCAACGAGTGGGTACCGAGATATGAAGTCGTACTGCGTCACAAGGCCCACGAGAGAACTAGTCTCTTCGTAGCATGTTTTTGGCAACCACTACGTATTTTGGAAAATATTTCATTCAATTTCCTCAATTCTTCTCACAGTATCCCTGACTAAGCTTATTTAGTCCAATACCATTGTACTTCGGTCGCCCGTAATAGGAAATCGTATATTTAACAGAATTCGGACTAGTGGCCCTCACCCATGAAAAGGTGGCGTTTGGTTGTTATTTGTGCATCGAAAATCAATGCGAAGGTCTATACAAGAGGGGTTATCAATATCAGTCCGTCACGCTTTTATCAAAAGATTTGAACAGGTTCATGACGATATTGTTAGGAATTTCGATGGGACCATTTTCTTGTAGCTGGTAGGAGAGTGTGCGCATTTTTTTAATGCCCCGTGACATGCAGAACTACAATATGAGAACGCACCTGCAATTCTCACTTTTATCCATGTACATGTGAAGTGGTGGACTCCACTCGGAAGCTCGAATGCAGCAGGATGAAATGCGCAATGACATTTTGATTTAACGAGCTGAGAAGAAAAAATCATGTACAATTTAGCAAATAACCGGAACTAGTAATTGTTTATTTGCGCATATTTCGACTGTATCCGTCTCATTTAGTTAATTATGAAATGTGATTGTTCTGAATCGCATTTAACCTCACCAAGTCTTTGTGGGACTAGTATAAAACTGGTAGGATGCCCAAGGTCTCCTTCGAAGGCCACTGGACCTACAAATGCCTCAGCATGATAGCTGGCTCTCTCAGACTCGAAGTCGAAATGCTCTCAAGCCTGTTTAAGTGTATTTATCTCACAACTACTTGCGAGTAGCTTGTTTTATCAATGATATTTTTGAGTCACTGAATCTATATCAGACTTAACTCTCGACGCCCAAATCCCAGGTCTTCCTATCAGCCTTGTCCTCGGAATGCCCTGAACAAACTTGACCCAGTAATTCGGATCGGCGGTGTATTCTTCAGGCCCCGGTTCAGACCTTGAGTGCTATAATGGATACGCACCAGTGATCAGTTTCAAATGGGAGGAAACTCGAGCCTGGTGCTCCCCGAATCCAAGGTTGACCGGAGAACCGAGATGTGTGTTGAGAGTAAAGTCCAACATGCAGTTGGTTAAAGCAAATCCTCTGTTTCATCTTTCCTTCCTTTATCTTCTACTTCCTTTTTAAATGAAATGAACATGCAGTACATTGTGTACCTCGTGTTCAGGAGCATGGACTACCGAAATAGAGGCTGCTAACTGTAAAATTTCACGAGTATCAAGATTTGAACAGGGCCCTTCAGCTGGAGAAGGAACGACGTTAACGGCTTGACCGTTCGTCGCAAATGACGTCTGCTAGAGAAGTTCTGTTCGTCGCCCTCTCGATGTGGATTTGCTCCCGCGAAAGTGCATCGACGAAGGCGAATACTCGGCTCCCTCCACCGAGTTGACGGGCTCTTGGTAACCGTTTCAAGGCAGACGGCTAAATCCTGATTGCAAACCGAACACAGACCACATACCAGACATTCGGTTATTTACTCACCACGATCTGCGGGTGGTAAGGTGTAATGGACACCCAAGGTGTCTAGCCTCATCCGAAGGTCATATGATGTTCAGTTCATTTTTCACAAGTTTTGACCCGCTCCACTCAAGTGTCCAGAATCCTTTCGATGGTGTGGGCTCCGGTCTGGGGATCCATCTCTACCAGGTCCTGTTCAATAGGTTTTGATAAAAGAAACATAAAACAGAATATCTCATCTCACTCTGATGCCAAGAGATATTACGTGTCGCACGCATTTGCAGTTCCAGTAAGGGATGATGGAATATACAATCAAAAACTTCTCAACACTTTACCCCTTATTGATTTATCGCGGGACACATCGCATCCAACGCATGCTTAAGCAGAACCACGCTGTTCATGGTTGTCAAGTCCCCGGAGGTGGGTTCCAAATATTTACGACTCATTAACAGTCTGCATTGTGTCATAGGAAACTTCTCATGGCCACGTGTATGTATGAGCCTGCGTTTTGATATAGAAGCAGTCCGGTCCAAGACCCGACAAACCGTTCACAATATTAAGGGTATCCATTGAGTCATCTCGATATCATTCTTATCTTTTATCTTTTACTTCCTTTATCAGAGGAATAACAATGTGCAACAATTCCCAGGGACTGGACGGCGGCCAACAGAGGGCCGCCAAGTGGGAAATGACACCGGCGGTGGGGTTCGACTCCGCGATCTTTATGTTCAAACGCCAAGGTCTTATCCATTTGGCCGACGCCTAGGTCGCAGGACTGTTGATTGTATGACCTTCCATCCTGCCACGTGGCTAATCGCTGGACCTGTCCAAAGCAAGCTACGTCCTTACTAAAGAAAGGAGACAAATCCAGCACTCATTATTCCAGATGAGGTCTTACTGGGACCTTGTAAGTGGGTATGAACACTTTTGAGTTATGGCAGGACAAGGCCAACTTCAATCTAAATGGTTCAATTCAGGTCTTTTGAGTTGCCGCAGCAAACTAGTTTGTCCATTTGAAATCTAAAGTGTTGACTCACCTAGGTCTTTTACTCCTCTAATGGTGTTCACAGTTAACAATTCCCGGTCATGTGATACTGTGAGACTTTCAGTGCTTCGGGATAACAGTTGGCTTTTTCTCGCGTTTAGGAGCAAGTCCCACTTGTCAGCCCATATCGCTACTGTGATCTCCTCTACCCGTGGACCCTACCACTTTGACATCGTCGATGAAGATAAAGATGGGTGATTTTAAGGCCGACGCTATGACACTTATGAAGACCAGGAAGAAGAGTGGCTCTAACGACGACCCTTGCAGATAACTGCTCGTGATGTCAAGCTTAGCTGAGCGCCTACCCCCATCCTGATGTAAAACGTCCACCTGGTAAGCAACGCCTTCACTCATTGTTGTACCTTCCCTCGCATACTCAGTAACTTTAGCTTAATTAGAAGTAAGCGATGATTCACTGAATGAAAATTTTTACCGAAGTGAAAATAACTTACCATTATCTAGTCCTCGAGTGACTTCGTCCAAGAAACACAAGAGGTTGGTGAGACATGATTTTTTCTTTATGAGGCCCCGGTAATCTGGGTAGAGCATTGAGTGCTCAGCTAGGCAGATTTGGATCCGGATTAACTTCTCCATCACCTTGTATAGGATACTTGTGAGGCTGACTGGCCTGAAGTTTTCTACGACACAGTTGCACCGCTCAAATCGGTTGGTATTTCGCCTTGGTCTGTACCGGCCTGGAATAGCTCCACTAACGGGTCAGCGACAGTGCCGGCTAATGGTTTGATGATGGTCGGGTGAGTATCATCTAGTATCATCTGCTTTGTTTAACTCTTCCAGTTGCCTATGTACTTCTTCCACCCTTTATCCACTAGTTTCCAATGAACTGCTGTGAGATGTCTAGCACGAAGGCTCCGGGGCCACCCCTGTCAACCCTATGGACACTACAGAAGTATTTGGCCAATGAGTCTGTTTCTCTGTGGTTATCCGTGATTTTCTGGTCTCCGACCTTCAACAGACCGACACCACCCCTAAGTGAGCTTTTCGACTGCACGTAGGAGTAATACTTTTTTGGTTGCCTCTTAGCACATTGTGCCAGCTCGAGCTCATACCTGCGTTTTTCATCTGCGATCAGCTTCGCCGTGCAGCTCCTACGTTTTGATTTCTATATCCATTTTTTTTGGTTTGGTGCATCTTTTTGCCTTCTAGCATTTGCTTCGTCACTTAATGGCCTTTGTGGTGGCTGCCGTCCACAAAAATGTCTTTTTTTGCCACTCCTACGTCTCCAATGCATAAAAATAATCCTCTAGGGTTAATAAAGATTCGTTAATTGTCTTCCATCTTTCCTCCACCGCAGCTCCATCCGTTATGTCCTGGGCTGACTTCGTTGCTCTGACCTGGAGCACAGCCACGTTCATACTATTGAAATTCCTTGCTCATTTCACGGCAACCCTGGAATGGCTCAAGTACAGTGTGATTTTCACTGTTATGTGACCCCACTTGCCTAACGAGAAAGGCACAGGATTTCCGTGACTTCATTTATCTGGCTAGCAATTCCAAAATCCAGGAGTGATGACTCGTGACCAGATCCGTACCTGTTGTCCTCTTTAACATGCTGATCCTATGTATTCCGTTGCAACCACTCGAGGAAGTCTCGTTCGGCGCATGTCTCAAAGGTCTACTCTGTGCATGGTAGACTGAAGTCCCCTACAATGAGGGCCTTGTTGGCCGCCTTACCTACACGTGTCGGAGCATTTAGAAGCAACTCATCCTGCCTCTGTCAAGTTTTTGGGGCTTGTACATGCAAACCACGCTGGCCAGCCGATATAGAATTCACAGGGTGACTGCACACACTTTGACGTTCCGAGGGCATAATTAGACGGGATACAACATGTTTGATCCCTAACCGGGTGGAGTTAGCCACTTCGCTCCTAGACACTTGTCGTTCCTGTCCTGGTGATAACCGCAGAACATCTGTCTCGCCATTCTTGGTATATGGCCTGTTTATATCAGCCGAATTTCTGCAATGGCGAATTTAGAGGCATTGTCTCAACAACAGCGGCAGTAAGCTCAAGCCACTTCTTTAGCCTAATGCACTAGTTGCCCTAGATCACCGTCAATCTACTTTCTCAGTCCAAGCTGCTACTCTCACCTACTGCGGCCTTATTCTCGTGTGAAATACCCGAGGTGTTATTACGCTTTTTTGCTGCGATGACCGGTGCCAGGGGGACCCATGAATGTAGTCCACCGTTTGCTCCTCACCTCTAGCTGTTAAGCGAGTTGCTATCACACACTGGGTGACTAACAATGGGACCCCCCTTAGGTCTCTCGTTGGCAGATATTTTCTTAGCAAAACTGGAAAACAGTTCACTTTCTGAACAAATCAATAAAATGACTATGAACGATATGTAGACGATATAATATGCATATCAGATTTCACCATAGAGCCCGATGACATTCTACGGAGATTCGACCGAATTCATAAAGACTTAGAATTTACTCTAGAAATGAAATCTCCAGCCGGTCCGCTGTTCTTAGATGTACTTTCATTGCTTCCTCGAGATGGCTGAATTCAATGATAAGTCTACTACCAGAAAACATCGACAGGGTTATTTACGTCACAATTCATTAAGGAAACCTAATCCAGTGTTTAACACACAAGTCTCATGATTTGCACTTCAGACACAACTGAAGATGATTTAATGAGGATGAAGTAAACTTTTCTGTAGAACGGGTAATCTGAATGTCTCGAAACAGGTGAGAAAAAAGCCGCATACCGATCGGTAACTTCTAGAAACGACATCGTGGCAGACACGTCAAATAAACGGCTTCAAGTGGCAATCAGAAATACGTATTTCGCTGCTGAACTACGCATTTTGTTCACATATTGACGGGTTCTCCCTTCGCGGACCAGAGACAAACAGCCTATGGATTCATCCGCTTATTGTGTGTACCAATTCAACTGGACCTGCGAGGCAAGTTATGTTGATCGAACCACAAGAAGATGGCGTGAACGCACAAGGGAACACCATCTGAGCTGGCTGAACAAAGGAGCGATAAAGAATAGGCAAAGGGCAACCGGATTATCAAATCCACACAACTGAAGCTTTTCGCCCCGTCTACATCGTTAGAGGAAGACTAGCGAAGAACGTTAAAAGCCAAATCCTGTCCACTGCCGAAGCGATCGTGATCCACCTGAATAATCCCCTTCTATGAGCTCGGAAGAAAATGTGCGATTTTTCAATCTACCGTGACCATGGGCGCAAGGTGGGGTCATGTAACCGGTGAAACTGATACGACATTTATTAACATACATTATCTTTCACGACACTGATTACACAGTAACCACGTCGACTACTAAGCCCAAACACCACTTACTTGCTGTTAATATTGATTTTCGAACATCTTATCCCAATGCCTATAGAACGTGCCACATTTAGCCATTTGTGAAGCCCCCAAAACAGGCTTGTTTTCTACCGTGTTTTCCAATGTCCACTCGAACTAAGTTTGCGCTATTCTGCCCTCGAACATCTGTTCTCTTCGTGTCGTGATTTGCTCTTGTCTTCATTGACCATACTCAGTCACTCTGTAATGTCACCTGTCTCCCTGTTGGAATATCCGCCCCAGTAATCATTCTACCTGGCTTCGCGATTGACCTCGGTTGTTCACATGCTCCCCTCCCACACGCTACAGATCCGTCAGTTCCCATTCAAGACTTAGTAAATGCTCGGCTGCTCTCTCTGCCCTTGCCTTTTGTGATTGATTAGTTTAGGTCGTATATCTACCAGCCATCTGAAGTCTAATGTGACCTGTCTCTGATCTGTCGTTGCGTCCAATGCCTCAGTGTTGTTCGATTGACCTCTGAATGTGTGCTGTTGTTTCTTGTGGTCGTAATTGTCCTCGATTTTGAGGTGTTATTGTACTTACTTTGAACCAACTTCTTGATAGTACACGATGATTGCTCACACAGTGGTCACTGGTGGGATACGTAGCGTGTGGTCAGTGAGCTACTCAATAGTTGGACTCAATCCCTTTACACTGACCTTCTTTACTGAACCAAAACTTGCCTTGAGAAAGACTAGCCACTATAGTGGAAACCTTGGGCGAATTACATCTACCAACAACGTTGTTATTAACATTACATCATTCAAAATAAAAAAAATACACTAAGTATCGAATTTTCCATGCACTCCCTACGCCATTCGGTCCTGACAACTAGTGGTTTAACTGAAAAGCTGTTTCTCTCAAATATAATGGCAACCGGAACACCTTAAAACAGCGGTGCAGCTCAGGATTAATGCTGTGGAATCTGTGATGGGCAGTAGTTGAAAGTCCTTGCAGATCTGGTTCGAACTGCCTTAGATGATAACAGATTGGCTTTGTCGGGACCTAAGCTAGTGGTTGTAAGCCGACCTGGTTCCTTGTTTTGTTAATATTTTTTGTCATTTATTTTCCTGCTTGGTGGAAACGGTGTGTCCATCAGTTCTCAGGAAGGGGTCGAGGCTAACAAAAAGCCGTCAATTGAGTAACTCGAACTTCGGCGAGCAGATTCGAACTCGAACCATTCACCACGAGGTTTCGCTATATTGACTGTTTGACTTCTGGAACATAAGCGCTACCGGCACTGGTCAAGCGGTCAACGTCATGGCTTCTCAACCTGAATGATGCTCGTTAGAACCCTCCTGTTGCTGCTGATTTCCCGCACTCGGCGGTCCATTGTTGGTCGCGACTGCCACCCTGAAAATAACACGTGCTGTGGTTCCCGTAACGAAGAAAGTAAAGTACTGAAGATATAACTGATAAGGGATACATGATACGGACATTTCGCTGAAAAACTCCTAACCCAGACTGAAAGACCTCATTCAATCAGAGTGAACGCTTGATCAAAAGGGGAACCGCATATCATAATGGATGATTTGGGCAATACGTTTCAAACCAGTTTGTCAACAATCATCATGCATCATGTACTGAAATTACATCTGTTCACAGTGTGAGATGCCTACCAGATCTTGCGAGATTGGTTTTCTCAGTTCAGTGAATCCAGAGGTTCAGTGAGTTTCTCAAGGGCTGACGCACAGATCGCATGGAAAATTAATCGGAACAGAAGAAATTCAGTTGCTCCGATGTAAATCGGATACCAATAAGGGTTTAAGTTAGGAAAACACTTGAAGTCCATGTCGAGAACCCGGATAATTCATCAACCGTTAAAGCGTATGCTTGGGAGCTGTTCGGTTTTGGAAGAATCATAGCCATCAAAATCCACTTTACACTGTGATGGTAATGGTGACTGATTGTCTCCGGTGTGCGTGTTTGTCTCTTTCTATCCATGTGCGATTACTGTACATGCTTGACCAAGCGTGGGTCAGTCGAAAAGACTCCTATCGTCAGCATGGCGTTAGCACATTTTACCCTGGCCTGTGAACTTTGACCGAGGACTAGAAGCTACTGAGTGAATAGTAACTTAACATTGCACGCTAATTTTCATAGAGGGTCCCACTTCCAGTTGTAGAATACCGACGGTGAGAGGATTCACAGGTGGGAAATATCCGTGACCAGATGTCAAAATATCAACTGTTTAACCACTGCAGATTTTCTACAGAAGTCTCAGAAACAAAAACGTATAGCCAGTAAAATATAAAACACCAAAAAATATTGTAGTAGGATTCTAGAAAATCCGACTGATTGTACCCAATATTGTAGGTGTAAAATGCTCATGAGGAATAAAGTTAAGTAGGCAAAAAAGCGCACCCCTCTTCGAATCCTACGATTCAAGAAAAAAAATGAACGAAAATTACAAACAGCTGTGAACATAGACGGGAAAATGTTTTCCAAAGAGATATAGATGTCGGTGAAAACAACACTAAACTAACTTTTTGGTTATCACGGCACCTCTTCTCAAGGCAGTTTCCAGTCGGAATATAATTGATAGAAAACCAAGCAGAATTAGGGCAGAAATTCAGAGCCTAGGTACACTGACACTTATCCTCAAAAGCTCTGCATAAACTATTAGTTCCAGCCATTTGTGGTAACTTTTAATTTTAATATTAATTTTTTTGGGGTCGAGTTTATTTCAAAATAATAGACAATCTGAATGCAAATAGATCGGAAGAGGAAACTAAATCAACCATTGAAATTTCCTTCCCCAATTACCATTCACCCATCACTAACTGTATTCTCTGGGACACATCCAGTTTTTTTTGTTTTACCGCATCCATTTGATTGTATCGTTGACACAAACTGAACTCTTGCCATTGGTATGTGCGTGGGTTTGATTTAGGTTGACTTTGCTTGACGCCGTTTGTCGTTCACGTGAATTGTTTTCAGAAATTGGAATACCAGAGCCCGAAAGGAACACTGTTTCGGCTGGATCATTGTATATGATTAATTTGTTCCAACTAGTACCGCAGCAGTTTGGATCTGCCTTTGTTTTGATTTGGACCAATTTGGTCGCTATGCTGTAACGTTCGTTCGAGGGGCTTGTACTGAACGCACTCTACGGAATAACCCCAGTTGGGCTTTCTCAATATCTGCAAAAATCAGATTCCATCTCTAACATTTCACTACTGACTCAAACGGTTTTCAATCGGTGCTGTAAAGTTTTCGATGACAGTTCTTCAGCTGTGCCAGTTGAAACTTGAAAATACCAAAAAATTAAATCGACGAATGTGAATAGATATCGTAAAACGCACCGGTCTGTTCAGATCCCGAGTCCTGTTATCAGTCAAGGAAACAAATTCCCCCTAGTAGAACACAGTCCATCTTCAATTGCCCAAATGTTTACTTCGTTCCTGCTTTTTCTCTGAGGCTGATGTTTCTCCCGAAATCCATTGATCTTCCGTCTCCTATAGCCCTCCGCTTCCTAACTTCGCCAAACAAGATTTCTAATTTATGTGGTTGAAAGTTTAGTTTTCTTCTTTTAATCACTATTTTTGCAGGATTTACGGATTCCTGAATAGTAGCGACTTCTGTTTTCTCACCTTTCATCTTCAAATATTGAAACATTGACTTCAGCCTACCCCAGCTGGCGAATTACCATTCTTGGTGATTTTAGCGTCCTCAGATATTGGCTAATGTACGCATGGGATACTTTGCCTATAAGACGTGAAACCGAGGTTTTCGAGGTTATCAACAAACTCTGTCAACTGAATTATCTCCTTACGAGCGTCCCCGATCATTTTGGTGATCGTATACCATACTCTCGACATCGTTTTTCACCCATCCCTTCATCATTCTTTAATGTGACCTCCCTATCTTCTCGGATCTCATCTGACAATTGTCTTATCACATTTTCTCCTCTATTTTTACCCAGTTCAATTATCACTTCTAGTCAAACCTTTTAGGGCAACGACTCTGTCATTTGTGATGATTTTCCTGACTTTCTGTCATTTTATGTTTGGAACAAATTTGGCTTTTTATCTAAGATTTTCCCGTCTGTTTCTAATTTCGCTATGGCCATTATTCAAGATATGTAACTTTTTTGTATTCCACACATCTTTGAACTCGAAAACCCTCATCTCCTGAGGGGTTTAACCATCCCTGCAACTGTGCCGTACGTTTGAAAACTGCGTGCAGCCGGTGACGCTACTCACCCAACCAAGAATCCCATAATCCCTTCGTGCTGCAATTTCTATCCTTCCGACTACCTTCTCATCGACAGTTTCTTCCTCTGTCTGATCTGCGGCACGCTTGATAAAGTCGAAGTTGACGCCTTCTTATTTGTCGCACACTCCACTCTCTCTGTCAGTCCCACTTTCCCGTCTTCTTCCCTTGTGTCCAGTCATGCTTTTCTTTCTGGCCTAACCATCAGAAACATCCGTAAAGTTTTAATTGATGCCAAACCTCCGGGTCCAGAAGGTATACCACCAATCGTCCTAAAAATTTGTGCACCATAGTTAGTATCTATATTACGCCTTATCTTCCATTCATCTCCCAGTCAAAAGACTGTCGCTTCTCCATAGATGAAATTATATAATGCTATATTATATTATATTATATTCTCTTTCCCGAAACATAGAGACTCCTCTAATCTCAGCAACCATCGTCCGATCAATTTTTCTTTTATAATTCCGAAAACTTTGAAATCATCGTTTTCAACCAATTGCTTCCGTTCCCAAAACTCGAAGGCTGGCTGAATGATCGCCAATATGGATTTCGCATGCTTCTTTCTACAGTCGATCTACTCACTGTCACCTCACATTTCTGACCAATTGTACTTGATAATGAGGGAAAAACCCATCAGTTTTCGCTGAACACCCCTAAGGCCTTCGGTCGAGTTTGGCGTAAAAGTAAGCCTTCGAAGTTGCCTTCTTTCAGGTTCCATTTGACTCTCGAATCGAGGATGTCTTGCTTTTTCAACAAATGAACCGTCACCCTCCGAGGTAATGGAATTCGATTTCGGCCTCTCCGTATGAATGCTGCAGTATCTCAAGGTTTCATACTTAGGTTCACCCTTTTTCTTGTTTATTAATGTTCTCCTTACGTCAAAATTTAATCCGCGTTACTTTTGTGTCCATGAACCTTCTGTCCGTGGCTCTCCTTCCTACTCAGGTGCTTGTCAAGCCACTACAGATATCAATCATGATTGTATTCTTCTGTGTGCATCACTTCGTTTCGATTCTGGATAAAGTTCCATGTTCGGTTCCACCAACCGCATCCGTTTCAATCCATTCAAAATATTTGTCCTTTTTGCTTCGCTCAAACTTCGCCTTTATTCAGATCAGTCAGATTTCAAATCGATTTCTCTTCACTCTGCAGAATCAGTTTCATTACTATCGTTGTCCGTGAAATTTTCTCCTTGTTCGTCTAAATTTGTGTTAATACCTGCCCCTCGCGCAAAGTTGATTTTCCTTCCCGCTCCAGACACACTTTTATACCCACCCACTACTTTCTTTTATCAAGGCACAAATGCGCCGGATACTTGACTAATGCCCCCATGCACGTGGCCGAGCTTTGTCTAACACTGTTTCTCTTTTCGACTGGATTCAACGAAAAGCCGTTCGGTTGATCAGTGGTCTCTTCCTGACCTCAAATGTGTAGTTGTTTGCTCATCACGCGGCTTCGCCCCGGGCTGTGAATGCATATAAATAGCAGTTCTCGGGGCATATGTTTACACACAAATCACGTGATGCACTTCGACACGGCTTCACCTTGTCCCGCGTAGACAGGCAACCAATGGGAACTGCGACGACAAGCGGTGGTGAAATGAAAACATTCGGCGAAGACCTTTGAACAGAACGTATTTCACCAGACGGAATATTTTCGACGTTGTATATAAATCCACAAGCTGCGGATATAATTCGAACTTGCTCTTACTCTCCTGTGGTCTTCTTGTTGACTTTAGTTGTGCAGACCCGGTTGAAACCAAATCAGTACCTACTGGTAATTTGTATCCACTCGATTTTGTGACTGACCGCGTCCGGCTGTCAACTGCAAGTCCGGCGGTGGCCAGGCGGACAAGGTCGTGGCTTTCGGACGTGAAGGTCGCGTATTCGAATCCTCCCACCGCCAGTTCGTTTCCCCGCTTGGCAACACTTTGTTGGCCGCGGGTCCCTTCCTGAAAAATGATGTGCACTCTTATTTAATTAAAAAATGAAGTAAAAGGAAAATGATAAAATCAACCAAACACCACAACAACGTGTAGCGTCTAGGTATGAGTTAAATCTATGATCCGTTGCCTTATATGAAAACAACGGAGCGCCTAAGACCGATTCACTTGTTATTGGCATCGGTTATATTTACTGAAACAGCTTTCGAGTTACCATAAAATTGCAATAAATGAATTCTAATGTGACTGTGATCGTATGAAGCTGTACTGGCAAAATTCACTTAAACAAGCAGCCAGGTAGATACCAAGCCCCGAGTCAACCATGTATCTGTTCGTAATTTTAGAGGTAACAGAACTCATGAAATCGTGGTGCACGGGCATGCCCACCAACTGAGAAGTCAAAACGGGTGTAGCAAGTTTGCGGAGATTCGCAAACAGCACCTAGCAGAAATCGATTGTCATTCACGCGAATGCTACCCACTAGTTGAATTATGAGTCAACAGGCGCATAAAAACCCATTTCTTTGTTGTTCGTATGATGAATAAACGTATCTCATTTCAACCACAAGGAACTAATACATGTGTGTGCGCATGTATGTGTGTGAATGCGTAAGTCATGGAAGCAAAACATAGACCACAAACTACTAGCCGGTGTCCTCTAAAAGGGAGTGGTGATTTCAGTGTGGCATTCAACCATAATAACTAGGCGCCTGAGAAAAAAAGCTTTCAAGTTAAACACGAGAGAAATCTCAAATGCAGAAATCATCTGGAGGTTTGGTCGATTTATCCACGTGATCATATAACGGGCCCATATATAAACAAGTGTTAACAGCATTTGAACAAAGTGCACAGCAAAGTAAGTTTACTAATAAATTTGTTTAATTGACATTGAGTAACTTATGTATTGTATTGCATTGCATTGTATTGTGTTGACATCTGCGTACAAAACTTATCACATTTCAGTCAAAAAATTAGGAAAAAAGTTACACTCATTATTTTGTAAAAATGTGGACAGAAAAAACTCATCGAGGAATGATTAGAGCACATTATGATAGGTCGCTCAGGAATTCTGCCAAAACACGGTCACGGTTTGTCAAAATGTGTGCTAGATATGGGATCGTGGAATTCCCGTAGATATTGATTCTACAAGATGTGGAATGAAAAGTGGATCACGTTGAAATATGAGAGCAGCACTTCGAAGCATTGTTGTGCAGGGTATACATGGGCTCTGAGGGAATTTTGTGAGCAAATTTCTCACATGCTGATAAGTGCTGATCACCAAGATTAAAGTACAGCTCAGTTGCAAACCTATTGCAGACATTCACTGGGATGGTGATGCAGCTCAGCTTTGGGCGTTGGTTGTTTACTACACTAGAACACCCAACTGTTCCTATGATTGCATTTTTGTTTCACCGTGGGTCATGAATACCACAAGATAGGAGCCGTATGCCTTGAAGTTCGTGCACGCCGAACAGTTACAGTCACGCCAGTCCATCATTTGTTTTAGGTTTGACTTTGTGTGCTCGGAATGTGTGATGACAGCGACGCGGCACACTCATCCCAGTCTAATAAGTATTGCGCAGATTTTGCGCCCGCCGAATTCACAAAATAAGTTTCTTCTATGTGCAGCAGTGACTGGCAAAATCCGGCACTCGGGCAGTTCGGAAAAAGGTGTTCAAGTACATCAACCTTATGAAACGAGAATCCCTAGTTGAGTATTAAAGAAGTCTTATCTTCTCAGAAGTACGTTTCGCATAGAGATGGATGAAAAATTTCCTCGGAAGCACACGACCGGTTTCGCAGTTATTGCCGCTCTTCAGGTATGCGTACCCGGTATTCTTCTGAAAGTAAACCTCTCCTGACTCGCGAAAATCATTCGACGAGTCACCATGTGATTATTAAATGGACTTATCATCCATTCACGCTCCTAACGATTCAAATGAGATTCTAGTGAGAAGGATAGTCTTAGTCGCTGTGGCGCACATTAGGTCCGAACCAGAGGGAACTGGATTTTGATTCGGCGTTTTTGACACCCTGTCCAAAGATCAACCCTTTGGAGGCGATATCACAACGATTACGACAGATGATAGTCTAAGAGGGAATGCCGCTTGATAAAAACGACAAACAAGGCTAGGCCAAATTGGCCAGTAGACGAAGCAACCGAGGAGCGTTGATCATTAAAGACTAATATATGCATATCGATCTCGACTAGCAAACGAACTTTTGTCTGCTCTACTCTGTTTGTTTCATTAGAGATGGCGGGAACTGGAGATAACAGGCGCGAAATGGAACCGATTGAGGATTTTCCGCCGAAACTAGAACAGGCATCTCCCACCCTTTTTTCGTTTTAAAACAACCTTTGCTTAAGCTTGCAAGCTAGGAATAAGAATCCATTTCTCTCATTTTATATCAAAGCTCGAGTGTGTTTGTGTTTTCACCGGGTATCGTCCTGTCCAGTGACCAACAATGATCACAAAGAATACATAAAAGACATTTTGGTAGGCGATCATCATTATTGGTTCGTTCTAAAATGTAAGAGTACAAATAATTCTTGCCTAAACTACAATCGAAGAAGCATAAACATTGCACATGGGACCAACTATCATCGATTTTGGGTGAATCCAACCGCAGATGTCATTCACAAATACGGTGACGCAGAACAGCGATGCCAAACAAGTAGTCATGCCTTCTAAATAACGACGAAAGAAGGCCATTCGCTTGGGCCTTTTGCCTTTGTTATTCATCAGACATTTTGTTTCTTGGAGCTTTTAACGACAGAATGAGGAAGAGACTAGTTGCTTTAACGTCAACTTCGTTCACCCACAATGCCAGTGTCCATGCACATCACCGACAATACTAGTTAGGAAAAGACAATTCTGGACTGAAAGTCTACATTGCCTTCCAATGCATATTCGGCCTGATTCATTATCATTTTGTTGACCGTCCTAGTAGCCAATTGGTCTTGCCGTGTGCATGTATGTGTTCGTGAGACTGGTCATAACAAACCAAATGTTGGCTTTTAAAGCACGTGGCCTTTGGACTAACCACAGAGATTGCTTTTGTGTGACGGAGTACAAGAGCTGCGAGACAAGATTCACGGTACCCTCAAAGCAATTGCGCGTGAAAACTCATTGGTTAGACCAGACAATACAGCAACGGCTTGCTTCCACTCTTCTAGATCGAGTAGTGATCAATGTTTCCACATAGTCGGGAGCTGGAATCTTCAACCGCAGGCACGCTCGAACATACTGAATACGGCCTCCGCCCTAGAAACTGCGTTCATTGTTGAATAGGAAGTAAAGGGTAAAAGAAAAATATTTGGTGAGCACGTATTGTATGATTTCCATGCAAGTGCCTTCGTCGGTCAGTGCGATATCTAGTTCTTGCACCTCTGCTAGCAAACCATCTTTGAATTTCCGCCTTCTCGATTTTTCGACTGAGTTGCATCAGCTTCGTGAACCGATGCAACCAAGTGTGTCATCACAGTGATTCAGCATCACTAGCATTGACCACGGCGAATGATCTCACCGATCTTGGTAGCCGGTTTTAAATGTCAGTCGATGCTTCCCATATCAACCCACTTTTGTCGTTGTTTGCATCATTGTGACAACAAATCAAACGGAGAATCGGCAAAACTGTTTGAGTGGATGCATCGCTGCCAAGCAAAGTCTATTGTTTTACAAATTGGAGTGAATATGACTTATAATTTTGAATATTTTCTAAAATCTCAGGTTGATGGTTATCGAAGCGCTACGATCCCTGAGCTTGGCAATGCGTTAGCACCGGCTGCCCCAGGCTGCGGTGAATTTTTATGCGCTAAGCGCCAAGCGCCCCATACCCGCAAAGCCTAGGCAAATACAATTCTCAAGTTCGTCATCAGTAATTTCTGGGCAGAGCACAGAACCCCTGACTCATGAACAAGGTGCAGTATAACTTGGAGCACACTAAACTGACTAAGGTGAACAAGAGCTTTTGAACTCAAAACCAACAAAGTTTTGAACTCACTATTGGCGGGAAACGACGATGGTAAGCGGCAATTGGTTATTTGCTTACTAATAACATAATTGAAACTTGATTGTAGTGGAAAAAACCACGCCTTGGCCACTAGGTCGCACTACAGGTGGGGCCCTAAAACTTGGAGGGGCATAGAATCATATTAAGTCTCATTAGGGTTAGGAGTAGTAACGAGGCCGAGGGGCAATACATTGCCCTCTACAACTGAAGTAACCGGCCAGTCTGGAACTGTAGCTTCTAAACTTATCGGGCGGCAGATGTTCAATCCACTTAACCACGGCCGATCTAATTAAATCAGACAACGTATTCGGGTGCTAGTTGGTGCTACACCAATTCACGTTTCCGAACTATGGTTTCCGGTCCCGTTTTCCTAGGGCAGTAGGCTACGAATGTCACTGAGGGACATATTACAGACGGAAATCAAAAAAAGGCGGCGACCAATACTACTGACCATATTTAGACCGATGAGATCGGAGGAGAAGACGAAAAGGAAGAAATGATGAAACTCCACAGTAACAGTCAACTGATGACCATCTGACTGGTATGTTTTATTCTCGTCCCCGCTAAACAGTCATAAAAGTGACACTATCATGTACTCGTTTGTTGAAACATTTCATTTTTAATAATAGAAATCGTGTCATGGTTTCATTTAAAACACGAAATTTCATGGCTTTGTACGACTGTAGAGTAACCATTCAGCGATCCGTGGGAGCGAAACCCACAAGTATGACTGGAACAAAAATAATATATTGGTCGAAACATATCGGAGTGATATGTTTAGTTTCAAGCCAGATGTTCATAGTTTTCGAAATTAGTGGGCTGAACAAGCTAAATGTCACCGTATACGCCTGACCTTTGGTCTACTATTGCACACATCGCAAACTACTCGTGGTTAGCAGGAGCTGTTGCCCATGTGTGAAGCATAATTTTCACAGAAATCAACGGGAATTATAAGATCTGACCTCAAGTTCTGTTGGAGTTCAATGAAGCGACCGAAATTCTTCATGAGACATAATTCGGGTTTTTAACAACCGAGAAACCGGAAACCAAATGTTGGCAACTGACGAGGGTTTTCTTCGAGATGATTATCAAGTGGTGCTCGAAAGACGGTATTTGTTCATGCGCAGTTTTAATCTCTCTTCATTGCCAGGTGGATTCGACCTCGAGCGCATCATGAGTAGTCGGCCTACCTTGGAGTAAGTCTATCAGACTTGTTTACTGTCCGAGACTTTTTTTGCTGTCTATTGGGTTCATACGAAAGAGGCAAATAGTACAATGTGCACAGAAGAGAGATGGTTTTGGTATGTCGTAGTGAAATTTGAGTCACGTGTTCTTCGTCTACTGTTCCACGGCACTCCACACGTTGTCCCGTATGTGTAGCTGGAGTACATTCCAGCCCCTTCACTTAAACACAATTTTGTGAGCTTTCTCTTAGATATTTAGTCAATACATGCTATTGAAAAATAGTTTCCCCAGTTAAAATTTGTATCCGTACAAGCAGTAAAATGAAACATCGCACCGGAATTATCGTTGCTTTTGCCTACTAATATGATATGTTCCCAGATTATCTTCATTCCCTGTAGTTTCATATTTGCACTAAAGAATTGTTAGTGAAAATCGTCGAACAGAGACAGTTTAAAGTTTTACAAATTATCACATAAATGGTAGGTATTGGCAAAAAATTTCCGGACATCTGGTTCTAAGCAACTCTTTTCCGTGCTACAAATTATTCCGAGAAAATAGCTTTGATTTAGTTGAGAAATTCGTTCTTAGTCCGACAGCTTCGAGCCCATGGAGAAGGATATTGGAACAAACGTGACCCGATTACTCTGATTATCCTGGACGAGAGCCGGTGGCCCAGTGACAAACCTCACGCCTTCCAGTTTGGAAAGATCGAGACGAAAGTCCGGATACGAGGCGGGATATGTATCATCGATGTGTTATGATGACAACAAAACTAGCAAACGGTGCTTCCCAAGTGTGTAATTTTGGCCGGATGACCTGAGCTTTATGTGTGAAACGTGAAATCTGAAGGATGGTCGGTAGAAAGTAGACAGTATATTTTGGGAAAAAATATTATAACGTGTACCCTTTCCTTACACTATTAACTCGTTCTTTCTTTTAGTCCAGTACCAAACAAATAAACTCGAGGGAACTGAAATAGTCCTTGACAAATTGAAAATTATGGTAATCTGTTTATTCACGCAAGAAAGGAACAACAGTGTGGGTAATGTGAAATTAGCTGATACAATAAGTTAATCACAATGCGGTATCCTATCTCAGCTGACCATTAAAAAACTTGGAAGCAATGTATAACTGTTTTACCCTTGTTAGGAATTACCAGTAGTATACATCCATCGATCCTCGGCTTGGGAAGGGAACTTCGAAAACCGAAAGACTGTGATTCGGTCGTCTAAGCTATTAACTCGAAAAATGCATGCATAATTTCTCAACCGTTAGCATCCATGGCGAATAATGTTGTATAGCGCATAGTTAGAGACACAGCTGTCTGGAAGAAATCATACATACAAGAAATGAAACCCTGTTCACAACCTAGCGATCAGTGCGTCTGCGTCTGTGCACATGAAGTAAAATCGGTCACAATCCCGTGCCAGTGATAAATACGACGAGTCAAATAGGTCAACGGTGGCTGAATTTATTAAGACATTATTGGTCATGGGTCAACTTGTTAAAATGTGATCTAAAATGCAACTCTCCTCATCGGAACAGGTTTGGATCGATCTGCAAGCGAATGATTCATAGTTTGTCAATATTCCGTCAAAATTTATGCTCCGAGATCAATGGCTGTCGAGGTCCAGTTGTGTTTCTCCTTACACTTAATGGTTCCTTAAACATCCCGCGTGATGAAATCCGACAACATATCCTTCTGTCACACAGCATGGTTCTCATGTGTTGATTCTAATTCGTGTGTTTTAAATGAGGTCAATGAATCCGTGGTGTTCATGAAACGATCAACGCGATGCCATGTGGATGGGGGAATACCCAGTCATTTGGAGGTTTGTTCACGGCCCTGACCCAAATCCTGTACAAAAAAATACTTCTGGAATTGAGAACTCTTTTGCTGTCAACCAGTTTTTCCCTTGGCAGTAATATTTACTATAATAATCACTCAAAATGTCAGAAGGGAGAGCGACGGAGCCACATAGATTGCCTGAAACTGTTGGGAATAATCGATGGGGCGTTGTGATGAATTGCTTTTACATCCTGGTCAGTTAGATACTGAATTACGTGAATTAATTGCGATAGTCTCCAATGCTAACAGCTTTGTATCTGTTTATTTGAGTCCGCGCTATTCCCTGACAAACGATTTTCACTAGTGATGAAAGTTTGTACTGCTTTTGCTATAACGATTGTTCTCTTAACCCATTTCTCGAATCTACCTTAGCGATCAATTAAAGGGTGCGGCTGAGTATATCCTTCACATTCTGGACCCTAATCATACCGGAGGGGTAACCATTGACGATCTGCTGAATGCCGGTGGTAATTCGGGCGTAGTGAGTCGAAGTGACCTTCAAGCCATTTTCAACATGTTCGATGAGAACAATGACGGGAAGCTGAACGCGGCCGAACTGAAAGCTTGGCTAACCGAAGCGTTTGCGGAAGCTAGTTAACTAAAACATCAAATGGTCGTAATGTACTCGCACACATACACACACACACACACACACGTACACGTACACACACCCGACACACGGTGAAAATGATTGTGGCACTACCGATGGATATCAGGTTTTTCCTGCTTATTTCTAAAGCTTTTAGCACCTTGGTGCACCGAATCTTTTTTCCACATAAGTACTAAACTGCTTCTGGAAATCATTTTTACCTATTGATTAACATTTTCATTTTACTACTTTTGCTCTGAATCACTGGGAAAAGTAAACTGTCGGAACCAACTACGAAACCAAGTAAGAGCCGATCCGATCAATAATGAATTAGCGAGGTGTATTGTATGCGATCTGGGGTTTTGTGGCTACTTGAGTGAGATAAAGATAGCCACTGCTGATGTTTCCCAACAGGGATGAGACATCTAGACAGTGCTTCCCTGGTTTATTAATTAAGCGTTGAGCTTTGATATTACATGATGAATCATCGCACGAAACGAGTATGTCACAATTCAATATGCACTCGCTACAATACTCCAGTATGTTTTCTAAAAAAAGTGATATCTTAGTGAAATCCGGAAAAGATATTCTCGGCTTCTTGTTTGGTTCGTTTTTCACTGGTTAGCTATGGTTTGTTTGAATTGTCGAAAGTAATTTCTTCATTCTCGGCATGATCACGAACATGTCCATTTGATGGAAACAATCAGATAATAAGCTTTATTCCCCTAAACGAATTCTAAGGTTTCGTGTAAAGAATCAGACTTGGATGAATACTGTAAACCTCTGACCGGAAAATCCTAACGTGCTCCATCAGATGCTTTTGCTTTATCCTTCAACCGTCTCAGAAATCGAAGATGGGCTTGTTCCTATCGGTTTAGATATCGGATAATGGTGAAACATAAAATTTACTTATTCTGAACGGGGTTCTTTTGCAGCACTCAAATTTGTCATTTTTGCTAGCTGCATCAGTCTCTGAGAGAATGAACAAAAGATCGTCATCTGCTGTCTTTCTGTTGCTGAACGGTTGTTATTTAAAATACCATTTCCAAATAAAAAATTAAATCCTGTTTTTGGTTTGTATTTTACCACGATCACTCCACCTTAACACCAGGCCAAACAAAAACGCTTTCTTTGGAATGTATTCACTGAGCAAACAGATGCAGTCTCAAATGGAATTTCTATCATCTGTCAGAGCTGCAGTATCCAATGTTGGCAAATCAAACAACTGGAACGCCTGATTACGATTATGTGTGACGTGGAATGCACCTGACCAGAACGGCAGTGCTTTTGTTGAAATTAGGCAGATAAACGCCCAATTCATTCATGCATCTTTCAATAGAACCAAGAATATTGGAATCTGAGTTCTCGTCTATCGATTGCTTTTCCTGGAATTTGCAAACGCGTGCTGTCTTTAGGTGCTTCAATTGTTGCTGGTACAGGCAGCCGTAGACCTAAACTTCTTAAACACCACTTGGCGTCATTTTCTGCAATCTGTACACAATATATCCTCTGTTGGGACTCTGGGTAATTACAAAACAGTAATGGTTACTTCCTCACCAGGAATAATTGTCCTTGCCACTGACACAACATTTTTCCATCAATCAAAACGGTTCAGGACGATGATGTCACCTTTGGAGGCTTAGGATTGATGGACTGTCGAACTTGAAAGTCTTGAGGCGTCACTTACTATTCCCAGCAACCTTTGTCGCTGTAATTATAAAGGAAACTGCAGTGCATCGTGAATTCTTTGCTTCCATTAATCATCTTATCTTTGGATCTCTCGACAACTGGGCTGCATATGTGCACTATGGTTTTTCAGATTACTAATCAGCACCGAACTCCTTGAGGTTCTCTTTAATGGACAGAATAGTCGTTTGGAGGATTTTCACCATACGAGCAAGTTGATATAGAAAAGAACGGTCAAATAAGTCAGCCAATCCTTTTAGTATGCAACGGTGTGTGATCTGATTGTGTTTATATTTGATCCTTTGCAGTAATGGCTCCCATCCCTACTATACGTATTTTGATATACTGTTACCAACCAATTAATCGATCGATCCGTCCGTCCATCCGTCAGTCAGTCAGTCAGTCAGTCAGTCAATCAGTCAGTCAGTCAGTCAGTCAAACAAGCTCTCGTTCACTCAGTCAATTAATCAATCAAACGATTAATCGAATCTATCTACTCATCTGGCTAATTCTCTTTCTTTATCCCAAATTTTGTTCATACAGAAGTAACATGATATATATTGCATGCATTTCACGCCAATAACATGCCCTGATGCAGTTCTGTTTGAAGTTATGCATTTTCAGTATGTTGATACGAAGCTAGCGTATTTGCCTAGAATATATAATGAAACCCCACAAAATATGAATGTAAATATAAATGAGAACGTTATTAGTGAATTGTTGTTGGTCTCAGCACACCGTGTTTTGAATGAGAGATGACAGATGAAACCACTTCGGAGAAATGAACGAAATAAACATGGCTAATGCACTCCACCGTCCCAAGTAACCCACTAGAAGAACATGGAAATCACACTTTTTCAACTAAGGTAATTATTTGGTCTGTAAGTGATATCCGAACACCTTTCGATGAGGACTTGTTGCTCAGAGGACAGAAGAAACATTTCGCTAGAGCATGGGTTATAACACCATCGAGATCAAATTTTCTACCCTTGGGTTCTACTCATTATCTGTCAAGCAGGCCAATGAGTTACCGTGAAGCAGTGTGGGTTTAGTATGCGGAAGATTGGCGACCAGATTCCGGGACTTGGCGACCACTTTCGAATGCTCAACGAAAGATATTTCATCCTTCATACAATCTGGCCTTCCAGGAACCATCTCAAAACACGGCCCGAGTCTAATGAATTCTTAGGGTAATGCTTCAGTAAGTAACACACAAAGAAACCACGTCCCTCTTCTTTTCATCCTCTTACTTCATCTAATCGTGAAAGAAAAGCGTGTGTGACTATCATGAAGGGGGCAACGACCAACGGTTGGGACACATATGAAGTTCAATGCCGGTGGGAGGATTGGAGCTCGTAAAAATCGCTTCCAAACGCTATAATGTTAACTGATTCGCCAATGCCGACCCCGTGCTCCAGCCCTATGGACAAGCTTTCTTGTCACATGATAACGCTAGTCATCTGGTTACCGAGAGCCTAAAACTTGCCATTAGGCGTTTGTACTACACGGTCAACCAGGCTAGCGTTCTAACCATCGGACTACTGTCAAAAGAAATGGTGCTTGTTTGTTCCACATCAGAATCAATCAACCCATTTGCGTGTCGTTCTTCACCCGTCTACGTTCGGAGAAATCAGAGACAGTTATGTTACCGATTAGGTGAATATCATTGAGCGTGGCTTCAAAAAGCACTGCGTACAAAGTTCATGAAGTCACCTAACAAACTTGATGAAATGAGGACCTCAAGTTAGGAAAAAATAATACTTCGCTCTCAACGGCTCATTAACAGCCATAAGTCGAAACTCCAGCAATTCTCAGCTGCAAACGTGATCGATGCGGACAGCGCACCCGGATGACTGGGAGAAGCCATAATTCCAGTATCGAAAAATTATCATCGTCTTCTTGTTTTATGACAATTTTCATCCCGATCTGGCTTCAGTTTTTGGATGATCCCCGTTCTTTACAACTTTTCTGGCTATTTTGATGAGCAATCGATCGCTTTGTTCACAGAATCATTTCGTACCCTATGCCTCATCAGTCTTTCCGAGGTTTTTAATATTTGTTTATGTTTCAGGGAAACGCGCTGATTTTGCCACATGATGTGCCAGGGTGATAATTTACACATTTTATCATAGAAATCACAAAAATTCCAAATGTCTTACTGAGATCATAATAACCATGAAGCCGTATTGAAAATGCACAGATCAGCACGCAAGCAGTACACCGCGGTTAAGTGTTACTAAGTTGATTGACCTGACGAGAAATCGGCAGGACAGCAATGCGAAAAGCAAAAGAAGCTGAAAGACCTTATACACCCTTTGGAAACATTAGAAGATATGGTAATGCTCCGTGAACAGTGGTGATCGTGTTGTCATTTTCTCATGAACTTGGATGATTAAAAAATATTTTTGTATAGTTAGACTGTGTTCTGTGTGTCGCCTAGAGCAGTATTCTAATCTTTTCTCGCCTGTGTAGGTCTACTTCTTGTTCCTCCTGGATATTCACTCTTCTTATATAAACTTGCAACCCCGGGGTAAAAGCAGCTGTAAGTGAGGCTCACCTTGCTGTTTAATGCTGAACGACGTTGGTGATGATGAGGATGAGGATGAGGGACGCAGACTATTTCCTGGATAGTTTGTCAAATGCACCTAAAATCACAGTGATACTGGGAGCCAAACGAAGCGATATTTTTATTGGTGCAAACAGTGCCAAAGAGAAAAGCTTGTGGCAGTTGAAACCAAAAATATAGGCGATTGTTGATGATAAGTTTTATTGGAAAATCACTAAATATTATTTCTTAGAGACATTTTCATGCCACTCATGTGTACTAGAAACTAGGTAGCTAGGCATAGCATTACACCGCGGCAGGAATTTCCCAACCATATCGAAGTCGTTTGATCCTACATCACGGGGGTCTGAGTTTTGATACAATTTGTCAGTTCCGTGATGTCCATTAGACCATCCTCAGTTTCATCCATTTTGGCAAAAAGTTCGGAAATCTCTTTCTGTTTCAGCTCACACGGGCAAGTAGTTAAGATTTCTTGCCGGGATAATTTCATATCTTTTTCCGTGCCCAGTTCTTTCAGTATGCGTTCGGCCCATTCCATGTAAGTCCTAAAAAAGTGAGATAGATTAGAATCAACGGATGACCAGTATGCGGGAGGTAATGGACATTCTTTTGTGGCGGACTCCGGTGATAATCAAAAAACAACGAAAAATGATCTCCAAATGATTTAGAAATAACTTTCCACGAATTTAATCACCATGTAACATCAATGTCTAGTTAACCATCGAACAACCATGAAAGCACAAAACAGCTGTTATTTCTTATCTGCTAAAAAGATTTATCCTATTATCCCATAATGTCCTAACAGAAAATTAAAGAGTAGTAGAAAATGTTAACTTTTAAACATCAGTTAATGTGACCGTCATCACTAACTAAATTCATCTTTGCTGACTTTCTCGGAAACTGGCCATTAGAGCAAACGGAAATTTTAATCCCTAATACTGACTGATTAGTTACAAAGTGTACAGCTAGCCTTGAATGAACTCTTCCCAAATAAGTCTTCGTTATTCAAGGTAGCACAGTTGACCAGATGTAATGTCCGTATGGTTCACTGATCGCCATGCTTTAATTGCTGAGTCACCTCTTCCGTGATAGTGTGTTCAATAAGCCAAGCACTTTGGGGTGCATTCCTGTCACTGATGCACCACACTAAGCTAAAGACCCGCAGAATCGTTACACACCGTGGTTTTACCTGGCTCGTCCTTTGTGTTCTGCAAACGACAATAATTCATCAACATTTCACTAGATGATTGATTTTTCAACTAAAACGTGTTGGCCACATTCACGATTGAATAATATTATAGGAATAGATGGTTGAATGCTGTCATCTTGATTTTGCCAATGGTTACACTTGGTGAGCACTGGCGGGTGACGTTTGCACATTACAAATCAGGACCCGTGGGACCTTTTTCGATGGAAATCTGGCCCCGTAATTCACATAACATCCAAACTGAGTTCACCGAAATTCGAGTCAGCTACCGATGATCTGTTTTGGCCTTCAGACACTAACATGTTCAGTTGCTAAATTAATAAATGCGTTTAGGAGTTGGGATATTGATTGGATTAAAATGCATCAAGCTCGGAAAATGTTGACTGAGATCTTAATGACAACGTGTCGGTCAGTGTCAAACTTACTCTTCCATTGGACACGCTTCAGTTGGCATCGACACTGAAATGCACGTAGTAAATCAGTTAGAACCAACAATTAAATCAATTTCTCAGGGTAACAATATCCCATTAAAACTGTCACCGCTGCAACCGATAATCAATCAGAATTAATAGTAATTTATTGAGACTCATTGCCCAGGCAGTAAATGGAAACAGAACCATGAAAACGGACTTAAATGAGGAGGAGCTTATGCAACAACCTAGCGGACCTTCAATCTGGCAAGAGGTAATGTCAACAGGACGTTCAATATCGTGATTGAAACAGCTAATTCACATGCCACTGTAACTTTATTCACTCCTATTGCAGTTTGCTTCAACAAACAAGTATTGCGGAATGACAACAAGCAATACATTTTTACAATTCGCCACAAATCCTTTCATTTTCGTTATGGTATGATAAATTGGTACGAACCTGAGTTATTAATCACCGATGTTGTACTAGGTGCCAACCAAATGGCACAGCAAATTCTTGGCATTTTTTGAAAGGTACCATCGTTAGCAATGAATAAACTTATAATATAAATCTACGCGAAGTGACGGGTGAAACCGACTCACAAGCAGATAATCAAATGACTAGATCAACTCAGCTAATCTCTGTCTCTCTCGCACGCACTATCTAGGTAACCGGATAGTCGAATGCTGTATGTGTAAAAAAGTGCTCGATGGATTTGAATGTTCACAACGTTGCATTGTATCATTCAAAATGGTTACAATTTCTTCGGATCATTTAGGGCTTCATGTGGGCTATTATAATAAGAAAGACTGGAATTGCAAACTGTACGGGAACGGAAAACAGCGAGACATACTTGGTTTGAGTAAGCAATCAGACTAGTGCAAGACTTGTTTCGTCCATATATATTTATGTTCACTGTCAGAACACGAATACTCGATCAAATCTTACGCTCTTTTGAATTAATTGACCTACCTGTTTGACAGTACGTCTCACCACTTCTTCACCTCGCTAACGGACGCATAGGCGGTACCATTTTGGGTTACATAAAGGTATTCTATCCAACTGTCATCGAGGCGCGAAATCACTGGTCTATGCCGATCAAAGTAGTAAGCTGCATGGATACACCTGTGAGAAATTTGACCACACATTACATAGTCCGGCACCAGAATGCTCTCCGTGCGGGAACAGACCACTGTCCGTTCGTACCATTATCATCATCAAATAGCTGACACTTGCGAGATCAAAATTAACCCTGACATGACAAGCCGAAATGGTAATTTATGTCAACATTCGATCCCTAACGGCCGGGTTTGGGTACGGGTAAACAAGGCCGAATGGGTTCAGAACGTGTCAGACCTGCCGACAGATAGACCGCTCTCGGGTCGAAAAATGCTAGATGCAGTATGTAAACCACGAGGCTGGCACAGTATCGGACATGTGTTAAACATTTGGTTTTAGGTGATTATTGACCGCTCGCTTTTGTACCATCGTTACATGCTTGAATTAACTTTATCCGTATGAAGAAATATCCCGATTATGTACCGTGTCATCGTAACTTCTGTTGAGATCATGCAAGACTGTCAAGAAGTGTCATCGCTTCAAAATGTTGAGCGGAAAACTGGCTGGGATTGGCTTATGCAACATTTTTAGGATGAACTGTTTAGGTTGGTAGAGAAACGAAGAAGTCAACCGTTAATCAGTAGGCGGATAAATTTGTAACGTTTGCATGTGTGCAAAGATAATGCGGTTTTGGGTCTTTCCACGTCGTGGACCACCTCCCCATTTTGAACCGCACAGCAGAGAATAAGACAAATTTTCATCGATAAATGATGATGCTCAATCAAAAACACATTAGAAAAAAAACGCTTGACTGGGTCGACGCATTAAAAGAATGTAAGCGAGGAAATCCCAGTGGCTGTCCTAGATGTCAAAACGAGGGACCAGTCCATTTTTTAAGAACTTAATAAAGAGGAAATCGGTGAAATTATTGGCCGGCGTTTGAGAAAATCAATCTCTGACGGGTTCAGTCGCGCTACATTGTGTTGTGTGTATTATGTTGTTCCGGATTCAGAAATCAAAGACAAACTGTCGAGGGTCACCTGATCAAAAGTTATTCAGTCGTTCAGACACCTTCGTGATGGTTACTGTTTTGGTCGAATGGCACGACAACTATCGACCCGGATGGTTGAACTGAGGCTTAACCGGATTGATAAGCAGGGCCATCTTGGAACTATTGGAACTATGATCTGGGCATTAGGCTAATACGGGCAAGGCGTTCCGGGTTGTTTTTTGTGTTGCCCTAAGCAAGGCAAGGGCGTTCAGGTGCGCACCTTGTCGACTGCTGGAGCTATGGGCATTAGGAAGTCAACCACCTACTTCGGTGCTCAAAAGACGTTTGATCCCGACACGTTGGCTGCCATGTCCCAAAATCGACGAAGACCAGGTATACCCACAAGTTGTGAGCCAACCAATGACATGAAATGAACAGTTTGATCAGCATAAATTTCCATCCCCGAGCGGTGCTATTCATGTGTAACTGCATAAGTTACTCTACTTTATTGCTATGTAATCTGTGATCGACTTTATAATGAATTACGGGAAATAAGTTGTTTCTCCTGATTGTTGTTCTAAACAGTGAAGAAGGTAAATAAAAGTCGTGCTGAATAATGTTAATGACCAAAATCATTTCTGATCAGAACCATTTAACCTCGTCATAACAAGTAAGTTGATGATTGCTTAAATGAATTAATCGTACAACTTTTCATGATACCGGCACACACTGGAAACTATATAACCAATCTCGTTGGTAGATGCAATGCACCAACGGTTCAGCCATTGTAGGTAGTCTCTCTCAAGGCAAGATTTGCAATAAAATGTCTAAGCGAATATTCACATGCCAACTGATGTTTAGTTGCCCGTGTGTGTTTGCGAGTGTGTGTATTTTGGACGGTGGGTCGGGTGAGAGAATGGTTGTCCTTCAGGTCATGCGCCGCCCTGGTGGTGAGGTTAACTTGCATGGTGCATTTGATTATAAAACTTGCCTTGAGAACGACTACCCACGGTAGTCGAAACGTTGGCGCATTGCATTTACCAACAATATTATATCATTCACAATTAAAAACCGATACAAGGCTCATCGATTTTTCGGTACACTCCTTACATCATTTGGTCCTTACATGGTGACCTTTGAAATTTTAGTTTCTCAAAGATGTTAGGGCTGTGCATATCTCCGAAATCTCTGCCCCGTCGTTCCGATTGAAGCATGTGGAGTAGGTGCTTATCGCTAGAGCCTCGGGCAATCTACGTTCAGTGCAGGTTCTGAATCCACGTTGGAGTACTTTAGTGTTTTCATAATCTGTGTTGTGTCCTGCTATGGCATGCAGAGCGATGGCTGAATCGCGCTTTTGACAAGGCCGCCTTATCCGAAGGTGCTCACATTTCTTTCCTCCTGTGTTCTGTTATCCGTGTCATCAGTTGCTTGCTGGTTTGTCCAATGTATTCTGCTGGGCATTCCTTGCAACTGAATTTTTAGTTGCAGTTGTCTTGGTCTTGCAAACTGACTTGATCTTTAGCCTTTGATAAGCGGCGTTTTCAAGTATTGTCCATCCGGAAGAAAGTATGAATGTCAAAGTCACTGAGGACCTTTCTTATTGATTCCGACGTACCCGATCTGTACGGAATTCTGACCGAGGCCGTTTTCTTCTTTTCTTTCTCCGTCTTGGCTGCTGGCGTGCAAGTTTTCAGTTATTTTCTTATGAGCCATGGCGGACAGTGATTGTCTTGCAAGATGTCATCTCGACGTCTTAGTTCTTCCTTACGGTCGGTATCATCACTGCATAGCTTTTTTGCTCTGTTGGCTATTGAGGAAATGAGTGTCCGCTTCACGCATTGTGGATGAGCTGAACGGAAGTTCAAATACTTATCCGAATATGTGGATTTTCTGCCGATGATGAATTTACGGGAGTCATTGACTTTCAGCTGACAATCTAGGAAGCTGATGGCTCTGCTAGTGTCTTCTGAATCCATTGTGAACTTAATGGATCTACATTACTGGTTGAGAGCTTGAAGAGAACTGTCTTTCTGTGCCGACTTGATGATTGCAAATGTGTCGTCGGCATACCATACGTACGAGGGTGGAGGGTGGATAGATTTCATTAGGGCTTTGGATTCAACCGGATGTAGGGCGATATGGGTGATCCCATGGTCATACCATCCGTTTGTTTGCACAACTCATGTTTGAAGGTGAAGTATGTCGACATGAGGCAAAGTTCTATACCGCTGATTATTTCGGCTGGAGCTAGCACGGTTCGCTTTTCTAAGGAAGTGTCTGATGTTAACACTGAATGTAAATAGTGCAGATTGTCTTTAATGGGTACACTTGGGTATAAAGAGACCACAACAAAACTCACAGCAACTTCATCGTTTTCTAGTTCAGAGTCTTTCAGCATATGGGCGAATTCGAAGCGTCATTGACACGACTAGTTACTATCTTTCGATAGGGTTTTAATGATCCACTGAAATATTTTGCCATTTTGTGCGTTCCACAGGAAGTGTAGTCCATACAGTTAAAACCCGTACATGGCGCATCGATTTTTCGATACACTTCTTACATCATTTGGTCCCTATGCAGCCAGTCCATTTAAACTTTAAAAATCTTCGTAACTATCAGGATTGAATGACGTAAGGAGAGTATCGAAAATTCGATGCGCCTTGTGTTGGTATTCTTTATTGTGAATGATATTACGTTAATAATACAGTATTGTTGGTAGATATAATGCGCCAACGTTTCGGCTACCGTGGGTAGTGTTTCTCAAGGCAAGTTTTACAATCAAATATCTGAGGGAAAATTCACATGCCAAAGCATGTTCAGTTGAGCGCGATTCAGCCTTCGTCATGTGGATCATGGCAGGACACAACACAGATTATGAAAACACCGAAGTACTTCAACGTGGATTCAGAACCTGTACTAAAAGCAAGTTTGCTGAGGCTTTGGCGATAAGCGCCCAATCCACCTGCACCAATCGGAATGACGGGGCAGAGATTTTGGAGATATGGACAGCCCTAACATCATTGAAAAACAAACATTCAAGCTGACCCACCACCAGGGCGGCGCATGACCTGAGGACAACCATTCTCTCACCCGACCCCTCGTCCAAAATACACACACTCGCAAACACACACGGACAACTAAACATCAGTTGGCATGTGAATATTCGCTTAGACATTTTATTGCAAATCTTGCCTTGAGAGAGACTACCTTTGATGGCTGAACCGTTGGTGCATTACATCTACCAACAACGTTGTGCTGTTATTATTATTATGTCATCCACTTATAGATCTCGGTTGGCCACTGTCCTCCTACCAGGACGATTAAGTGTTATAGTCAAGACTAACAGCCTCATAACTAAGTGCATGACGCAGCATTTCAATGATACCTGAAACGATCAGCTATGGCTAACGAATAAAAAACCTTGAGCGGATCACGGCAGGGTGTGCCGATGCGCGAGATCCTTGGTGCCGACAACAGCAGGAACCTTTGGCTCAATTACATTTAAAGTCCATATTTATGTTTGTTTTTTGTTAGGAAACCAAACTATGACCGTAATTCTGAAGTTGCGAAATTCATTCCACATCCATCCGTGACCAGCTAAATTCAGGCGATGAATGCCGTCGATTGTAGGTGCAAACTTAATCGACTTGTTTGTCTTCGCAAGAGCTCAATTTCTCATGCAACCCTATTCTAATAGCTGTTATCCTCATCCTAAAATATGGTCTGCTATTCATGCAGTATATAAGAGGGTTTGGGGCAAAATATCATTGCTATCGTCATCATTAGTAATAGTAGTAGTAACGATTACAGTACCAGTATGAAATTGTAATGCCGTGGTAGGTGATTTTCGATTAGGAGTATTCTTTCGCCGTAGATAACATGGAAGTCCAGCGTGATCTGTCACGCAGAAAATGGGAAGAATTTGGTACGGAATGTTGGGCCGAACAGATGGAACCATTTATTTGCGCTGAATTTTTGTCGGTTAACATAACCAATCACAAAACGTGAATAACGAACACAATCCCGTTCAGGGTATACAAAAGGATTAGTTTTGAATTCTAAGTCTAACGCTCAGCACGAGTTTTTAGTAGGAAGGATTTCACAAATTTGCTGTCATGGATAATGCTTGACAAACTTTTATTTAGTATTAGTCAAAAAAACAGACGTGCGGTTTAAATGGGCCGCCTGTATGTTGATATGGCGACGAATATAGCTACAGTAAATTTCGTGTGGTCCAGGGTGGTTGAACGATGGAACATTTACCCAGTAAGCGGAAGGTCACCGACTTGATTTTGACTTGAGAGAAGCTGTGTTTTTGTGATAAGAGATCGAGATCACTCGTGACAAATGAGTGTTAATGTTTTGTACTGAATCCAACGGGTAGGGGAGGAAAAAACAGAGGGAGATCATTTGAGCAGATTGAAGAAGTGGAGATTTTGAACGCGAGAGGACGAACAGTCATCCATAAGGATCAGGAGCGAGCAATCCCGGAGAAATTTGCAAGCCGTTCAGGGGAAGTTGCTAGTGCACACAAACCTTGGACATTGTGCTACTAGCCAGGTAACCGTGACATACAGCTACGAGATGAATATCGAGTGTGGTGACCGGTGGAAGTAACTCATTGATCTATTGTGATGTAAACCATACTAGCTATTGGGAGTCTTAGTGCCGATGTAAAGATCAAGCTATTTCGTTCGCGTTAGTTGAATCAAAACGACTGCAAACGAATTTCCCAAATCCGTCTGGTTCTGTCGGATTTATTACCGGTTAGTTTTGTGACAAACGATCTAAACTGCATAAAAATACTTTTTTAGAGAAGAACGCTTCAATCATTAGTAAATAAAGAACTGAGATATCGAAAGATGCGAACAAAAATGCCAAGTGATCTGAAATCAGAGTGTGTGGAATCGTGAACCGGGAAAACACACAAGGAGCCTATTCAAATCAGGTATCTCACTTCTTCGTAGTTGGATTCCGAAAGACCCGCCAACATTCTGGCTGGAGACACTGAAAGATAGGTGGAAAAAAGCCGTGAGCAGAGGAAACTGTAATACTAGTTACTGTCGAGTCTTAATGATTGGAAACATGTTGAACCGTACAGGTAAACTGTTCTTTTTGTTGGATGCTGCGAGATTCTTTCCGTTTCCTACCTCTGAATTTTTGCTTCCTATCCACCTTATATATTCATTCTACCTATAGCAATGTGGTTTCTTAAACGATAATTATGTGGGTGGTTAAATCTATGCCAAATAAAATAAGATACATGAAGATACGTTCGAAAAGAAATGAGTCGGTTTTACTACCATGAGTTATCTTGCTGGATAATTGCTGAAAGTGCACATTCAATCAATTTCCAAACAATGTTGACGGGAAAACTAAGATCACAGTCCTCAGGGTATGGACAGTCTTTGCTGTTTTACATGAGGAATTTCTGACTAGAACTCCATCGTCTATTCAGCGCATCACAGGAATACAAATGGGACGGCGAGCACAGAATAGGCGTTTTTCAGGTACGAAGTTTCTTTGCATGACGACAATTTCACACTGGGATTTCCCATATAAATGCCAACGCGGATAGAAATAATGCCCCAAGAGAGGGAGTACTAAATGCCGTCTGAATACTGGAAAGCAGCCGGTTTAAACGGTTAAAAAGATTTTGTGGATAAGATTAGTTGGGAGCAGTACGTTGCTATGCACATTTGGGTATCAGAAGTTCGAAAGGTAAATCTTGAGGCCCTGGGATCAGGGTGGCTGCGGCCTCAAATACCTTTACTTCCTGTGCTTATCAAATCGAAAGTGGAAGAATTTCAGTCCACTCTACAATAACAGGTGTTAGCTGTTGGACTCAAAAGTAGTATTTCCAGTTTATTGTCAATAACACTCAGAAAATAAAACCCGATTGCACTTGAGGGCCTGTTCCATTCAAATTTTCCAAGTACGGTTCCCGTTCGAAAGTGTACACGCTACCCGAATGAGGCTATGTACTATTTTCTAAATAGTCTTTGCATACGATTGCACGGTGTGTTTATTCCTTTCTTCACGAGTTTCTGTATTCAGCAGAATTCATGCACACGACCTTGAATTGCACTAATTTACCAACTGGATGCGAATTTGAACCGCGGCTCTGTTGGTCCCCTTCCTTTCGCACGTGGCTATTTCCCTTTTTTCGATGATACACTCGGGAAGATCATGAAGCAGTTTTAACAGGCTGCTCAGTTACGATGATGATGATGATGATGATGATGATGATGATGATGATGATGATGATGATGATGACGATGATGATGATGATGATCGAAAGATCTGAATGTGTCAAGGAAATGCAGAATTGAAAGTCACAATTTGTTTTAAAGAAAGATTCATATGTATGTATATAAAACTGATGACGCACATATTTATGTTTCTGTTCTTACAAGCACGAATTATTTTTTTCGAATTACTTGTTTCATATTTCGATATACTGCCATAACATTCCAGCACACGGTGACGAAAACAAACACTTGGGACAAATACGGGAAAAGCACTTTTCATTCCCATTTATAAATTTCGGAATTTTCGCAAAACATTACTTTCGAAATTCGGTGCAAGCTTTTCGAAATGTTTGTTCGACTGACTTATTATCAGCTGGGTGTAAGACTTCGGAAAGAGGCTTATTTTAGCGTTTGAATAGCGCAATGGATAGAGTTTGTGAATTACTTCCCAACTTTTCTGGGGGAAATACGCTCGATAGTTCATGTTATCAAATGGTTCTGACTGTATTTTTTTTTACATAATTCTGCATTATTATGATACAGTCACAATGAACTGTGTTGTTTGCGGTTCTGGATTTTCCTAATCGAAACCTCCCTATCAGTAAAGCTCTCTGTATATTGAACTACTCATGAGTAGACAAAGTGAGAGTAACTGTGTGACATGGTTAGAATCATGGCTGGATTGGTAAGGAAAACAATTCGTCGCAGTTTGAACGCCATAATTTAACAGCCAAGGGAGCGTCGTGTGATTGTTTCATCTCGCCGGAATTGGCACACGCATCCATGAATTGCTTTCACGATTTAAATGTCACGGCAGAAATGCTATTTTGAATAGTTTCCAACGGTTTGTTTTTGGAACCTCTGCATTACATGTAACTGTCAGTGGTTTTGCAGGTTTTACAAGCCGCTTGTGCACAGTAACCAACACCGTGAGAGTAGACGACTTCTCCGTAGGTATCCTAGGTGCGACGACAGTTTCAACCATGATTTACAGTGCTTGACCAAAGTGGTAGAGTTCGCAGTTGGAGAGTAGGTTTTTCTATGGAATGATTAGCTTTGGAGAATGAAAGTCCATATCGACACAGTGCATCGGAAATGGAACCCTTTGCAAATGTGGGGGCAGCATAAACACATGACTTTGAATCCCTCCAGGGTCGAAGAATTTACACGCTTGGATTAATTCTACACAAGCCTCCTTTAAGCTTTCTAATTCGTAGGCAAAAATTTGATGCACACAAATACGAGAAAAAACTTCGTTTACTACAACAAATGCAGCAAATTGCAGTTTCAGACTTATCCAAATTGAGCGGTTTAAATTTTCCCGACTGAATCAGGATAAATCTTTACCAAATAGAACACGATTGATAGCCTAGTCATATCTTTCAAAGGTCCACAGTGGACTTTGGAGGAATGGCCTTAAAGTTCTACGAAAGTCACCGGCGTTTTTAAAATTACCGTCAAGACCAATGTACCCGGACTCGCAGCCTGAGTAGCTAATTGTCTGTGGATGGGGTACGTTGCTGACCCATTGTGCTTTGAGACTTGACGAGAACAACTTGTGGACATGTTCACTACGATTGATTTACTCACATCCTACATAATAGACCTAAACTGCCAACCCAACAAGACCGATTTCGAACGCTGGCTTGGTTCATTAGCTTGCCTAGACATACTCAACGGTTGTCAAAATGGATTGAAATCCCGACTACGTGTCGGCCATGACATGGGTTTAAACTCAAAATAATAATTAGCTTTAGGCCCCATAACGGTTATGAATAGTTGCGTCGTCTTTCTGGATTACGTCGTCCTGTTCAAGAGCATAATTCCGTGGCGTTGGAAGATGATGGTACATTATACCCATACAAATATGCAAGTCACTGGCCTCGCTGGTTCATTCGGCTCAGGTGAAAGGAGCACACACCAAAAGGATGTGAAATATCCGTGCTTTATTCTCTGACTTTTTAGTCTGAATTCATTTCGACAACAATCTATGGACGGGAATTGCATTATCTGAGCAGAATTTGTATTCGTCAGAAATAAGAGCACAATCACAATCATTCACATGTTGGTTGATACACGGCAGCCGTGTCGTCTGCGGACGAAACCAAACCAGGCTTGATCTATTCTGTGTTTCAGATTTTCAATTTTCTAGAGGAAGAAAACTAGTAATATGGGCCAAGTAGCCGAGCTCTGTAGCTCATTTTTAAAGCCATTATCGTACTTAGGCTACCTACAGAAAAGTCATCTGTTAATAGGGGTCGATTGCTTGCGCTAGCGGCTCATGGCCGTGCAAATCAGTGACGGATAGGTGCAACATCATTAGGTGGTGAAGTTCAGCATATCGTTCAGGGCCTGCCCGGTAGCGTAACGCCCAAGTCGTTCGACTCAAAATCGTTCGTCCCAGTTCGGGCGCGGTCGATATGCACTGCTCGTGATCCATAACAAGGCTGGAACAACTGCACGGTGCTTCCTAATGGTGAGTTGAGCGTTGATATCGTATAGTGAATTGCTCCCTGGACTAGCAGTCCTTGAATTTCACTGGGCTGTGACCAAAATATTGGAAAATCAATTATTTGGTGAGCCCATAATGTGAAACTATCAGAACAAAAACATTGAATTTAGCTCGCGGCGTCAAAACACATCTATTGGTCCATAAGCTAAACAGTTTAGCTGTTATATTTTGTGATAGTTTGACTAGAAGACATAGCGTTTCGTTGAAAGTCAATGAGATGATTCGGAGTGAGCGCCTTCATTTTGTCATCCAGTCGACAAGCTTAATTGCAAAATGTAGAACGAGAAACTTTTTTATTTTGTGTGCTCATACGTTTTTTTGGGTGGAATTCGAAAAATATATTTGTGAATTTATCATGTGCGTTATGATAAATCATCCATTGTTTTTCTTTCACTGTTCTATACCAACACATGGTTATCACCAAGGTCGTTCTCGTTGAGTACCATCAGCTCCGTGATGCAACCGGTCCGATCGCACCTCTCAAACCTTTTTACAGTGGCTTTCCATTGGCATGCAAAAGTTCCTAATTGTCACTTGTTTGTGTTTTTTAATAAGTAAAATGGGACATCAGCAATTGGCTGACAGTTCCTAAAAGTAACCGGGAACCTGAGATCAAGTTTTAAATGGTCAGGGTGTTAGTGCTGATACTGTAGGAATGGGGCCAGCGGGCGATTCGGACGTTTAGTACACAACGTAACAAGTTCAGTTCCCTTGGATGTCATTGGCCGTGCATGTTATTCGCTTCCGAACCTCAGTCTGATGCAAGATTTATGCTCTGACTAGAGGAAAATTCACTGTTATATTTGGTAAGATACTGTGCGCTTTTGCCTTAGTTCCTTTAGGCTTCATTCTGACCATGCTAGGCTGATTGTTCTAAGTGACAACTAGGACTTCAGCTCTTGACAAGGGAAATCGTTCAGCAATCTGGAATTCTAGTCGTGTTTTGTCTATTCGTTGATAATGCAACCTTTGTCTGCCACAGGGATCCTTTGAAGTGATTTTTTTCACTTCTGTGGACGGTTTGCAGCGTCTCGTAGCACCGCAATGACGATCTGTCTCCAACATTGCAATTGCGTTCTGTTCTACATCAAGCTGGTCAATGGAACAAGTTAAATAGTGCCTGACTAACCGAGCTCGGAAAATTTTTTTCTGATCTTTCACTTATGGCGAAATTATTAAACAAATATTTATTTTATTTTCTTAAAATTTTCTCATTTTAGCCTGTCCCTTAGCTTTCTTGTTGAAAAGACAAATTCAGACGTCTTATATAAAATGGTTCTGGACGACCGTTTGTCTGCAATTAAAGATACTAGTGACTGTTGTGGATGAGAACTTGGCAAAATCGATAAGATCAAGATGCATTGCTTCCATAATTCTTGATGGTGAACTGAGGGTTGACATTACATGGTGAACAGTTTCGTGAAACTATCAACTGTACACCAAGTAACCAAGCTATGCAAGCCACGTTCAAAGCCTTTGTGGTACCAAGACTATCTACAGAGAAGTCATTCACCAGTGGGAGTCGACTGCGATGAGTCGGCAGTCCACGTTCATGCTAATCTGTAAAGGATAGGTGCCGCATTATCGTACAATGAAGTCCAACGAAATGGAGTACAATGATCAAGGGATTCGAGTCACTATCACTTGCCACAGGTTTACGTCCAGGTTTGGTTTCCGTGAATGCTTATTGTTGACGATTCTGAAAAGGATGAAATGGCTCTACAGTCATTTCTTGGTTTCTTAGTGAAGGGTTGGACGTTGAAATCAAATGAAGAATTATTTCGTACGATCAAACTTCCTGTGGCTGAAAAGACAACCGTTGTACTCTTCACCTGGTTGCTTAGTGAATGAATTAGTGCGTGCTTACAGGTATCTGATAAATGGAATCGATTAGCACAAATCGACCCAATGGATGATTGTCACGTGTTGAACAACTGGAAAACTAGGCATTCTGTTTGCAAGCAGTTTGCTTGTACGTGCATGTTTGTCAGAGTTCGTGCAAGCACATGCATCGTTTGTTCACCAACTCAAATGAAACTTCTGAAAAACCCCAGGAATTCGTATGGTACCACCTCAAACTGGTTGTTTCATAGATCTCCTCCAACTTAATATAGAATTGTTGTACTGAACTACTTTACAACACAACTGATGTGCCATTTATTATTTCTCTGAACTGAAATCTCTCAGTGGCTAGAATTCAGAACAACAAACGGAAGGACGATACGGTTGATATAATAAGAAAACAATAGCCTGAAATTGCGAAAAAGATGTGTTACTGACGCCAATCTACCGCCCTCAGCGACACCACAACGCATCCTTCCATTGTTTGGTTTGATGTTCTTCATTGCGTGTTTGCACATGCATGTCAAATCATTCCAGCCAAAGTCCCAACAGTTCTTTCAGGATGGTCAACTGGTCTATTGTAAAATACTTATATTTTCTAAATTCAATTCGACTACCTTTTTTTTTATCCGTGTTGCTTTGAGGCACGTAAATGAGGAACTGAAAACTGGAAACGGGGTGCAAAGCTATGGAGAGACAGAGTTCCATTTTGCCCCACTTGATAATTGTGGCTTCTACAAATTCACCTCGAAACAATGCACTAGTCGAAAGTCCCAAATCGTCGTGATCACCACAGTAGTCTTTGTCGCTACTCAACACATGTTCCCACCTATTTGACCCATCTAATAAGAACAACGTGAACCATGGCTTTACATTTTCCGGTCCCAGTTTGCCCATTTACGTGTTTGTCTTGTTAGCGCGTACAAGCTCAATGTCCGACCATCACAGACGGAATATTGCAAATCAACCAGAAGACTTTATTGACAGTTTGGAAATTTTTGGGCTGTGATTTTTTTTCTCAGTAGTGTTTTGCACACGGATGCGTGAAGAAAATTACTCTGAAAGCACGTTACCGGTTTCGTAGTCATTGCCGCCCTTCAGGTTTGCGTACCTGGTACTCCCTTATCCAACCATTGCTATGCTAATGGGCTCTTTTCTTACTTTCTTACTAGAATCGCATTTGAATCGTCGGGAGCGTGAATGGATGATAAGTCCATTTAAGAATCACACGATGTGATATTTTAAAATTTCATTTGATTAAATCATGGCCATAATGGGATATTTAAAAAAATATATTAAGCCACTATCTTTTGCAGAGCCAAGCATATTAATTTGCATGTGCATTACTGGAAATTAACAGCAAGTTGAATGAAGTTGGAGTCTTGTAATTTATCATCACGTCAACCCGCAGAGTACGCAGTTATTTCAGGCCGCGCCATTTGCAAAACACTGCAGGGTGTTTTTGGTCATGCTGTAAGAAAATAAAGCAGGGAGATTAGTTTAATATTACTAAGCCTAAAATTCATGACCGTCCAGAATGTTCTTTTATTCCACATGCATCCAGTGCAAAATGCTTATGGAACAGGTCGGTCGCCATTAGAAATTTTGCAGATCGTGAATCCGCCAATGTTGCTCCGGAAACTGAACTCCCAAGTTGTGAGGATGATGATGTCAGCCGCCTCATCACAAGTCGGGAAAACAACATTCAATGTCCAAAATGAAATCGAAATACACACATACAAATACGTATGATAGTTTAGCACGATTGGAAATGTGCAAGTATCTTCTCAAATGTTGTGTTACTTGATTCTGGATTCAATATTTCCCGGTACTTGTATTGATCACAGCTCCCCTTGTTGGTTGTCAAGAGGATGTAACAGCTGACCTTCGCATTTCGATTATAAACTTTGCATTATTAGATGAGATGACTTAGGCAGTGTCGATGTCACTTTGATTGGTGACGAAACAAATGCGATCCAGACACAGAACTCCGCCAACCAAACTGGATATTAGCATAGCTCACAGCCTCGACTATAGATAATATTATTGAGAAAATATTCCACCCCTATCCGTCCAGGTAGCAACGATAGCGATTATTCGCACACTGGCAGGCGGTTGTCAAGCCGTCAGTAGTCCCACACCTGAAAGCGAATTACTTGGATTCTACGTCTGACTGGGGATTAGTCGTTGTACCTTTCAATAGGTTCCGTCTATGTCAGCGATAACTAACGAACTCAAACTGCTATCAAGACTGCTGTACAGATTAAAGTTGAAATTGTTTTCTGGTGTAGGCATGGATGTCTGTTGAGTTATCCACATCTAAATAGAACAATTCACTTTCGTTCAGTTGGCACCCTGCAGAGCCTCGGTGGATGTGAGTAGCATAGAATAAACTTGTTACATAGTACAATTCATAACTTGTACTTGTGCTTATGTCTGATCTGGACAATACTGGATCGTGATGACTAGTTAGTTCTCGGATAGAAGGCATATGGTTTTTAGCGAGAATATCACTACATCGAGAATTAAAGTCACAAAACATCTGTTAAAGAATTGCGATAAATAGGCTCTATCCATTCTCAGACTTTCTAATTTTAATGGAGGTATTTTGTCCTCGTCCTTTCGGTCAAGAACCTAAACAGCTACTTAAAGCGCTGAGTTAAGTTAGCACAAACGGAGAATCTGTGCATTTCATCAACGACTGCATGTAGAACAGTAATTTTCCAAATATTTGTAGGTCGCTTTTATACAGATGTCACCTTCGACCGAGTATCATTCTGTTCAGGAGTTACGCTCTCAAAAGACTTGATGTCGTTCAATGGAGCCTTGAAAAGATTCGTCGTTTGGTTTTATGATTAAAGTCAGAAGAAGTACTTGGGGTTCCGTTTCAGGAATGTATGGAAACAATTTGTTAGAAAACTGTGAAGGAAAACCGATGAATTTCTTAGTAGCCTGGATTCGACAGTTCCCCAATCCAATTAGTCGGAGAATCCCGAAAATTATATTCACAAATAAATATCAATCCTAACTTCTAAGTTGGGATTTAGGACGAAATTTTGTCAGCCATGAGCAAATGGCCATCTGATAGCCATCGCAACTCATTTTGAAAACTTAGTCGTTATTCTTCTCCTATCTTTTATTTGGTTTATTAATGAAACAGCAGTGGGTATCACACTCAGGATGGAGGTCACGGAGAAGACGGAGAAGTAAAAAACGGAAATCAGCCGACTGTTTGACGATGTGAAGCCAGGAACTTCGCGATGAAAGCTGAATAACCCCATGACTAATTCACTGCACCATCCAATATCAGTTTCCTTGGAATTTGTAAGGAGACTCAGCTAGAGTCAGAAGTTTCGGGGCTTTAACTCCCAATGTAGTGATGTTCTCATTAAAAGTCATGCACCTTCTATGCGAGAACTAATAAGCCATCGCGATCTAGAGTTGTCTATATCAGACATAAGCGCTGATTTGCTTTCCCTGAAAATTTGTGCTCAAATTTTAAGTAGCGATCATTGTTTGCTTCTTTTAAGGCCCAAGATATACTCCAAGTCAGCAGTCCATTCCTTCGGGCGAACAAATCAAATCCGAGTTCGACTCCGTAATCTTTCACACAACAATCCTGTTCTTCAGGTATCCATTTCACTAGCATCCACCTGCTTCTATTTTGAACCGCTGCTCAATGACAGTATCAAACTTTTCACAGAGACGACCAACGCAATCCTTGATATCTGCTCTTCCCTAGAAACACTATTCGCCTCAAATGGCCTTGTCCCAACGCAGAAACTGAAATTCATGAGGATATAAAGAGCGCTTTTACAAATCTCATAATGACTCGAGCATGCGGTACATTTCCAACCTGATAAAAGCTGAAATATAGCGCATCGACATTGCATTCGTCAGCCAACTCCTGGGTGGCAACAATAATCGATCCCTACGGCAAGGCATTCGACCGTTGTGTGGAAAGAAAAGACATGCGAAAACGTCTGCGGATGTCAACAGCATCAATTGTGCGTTCATTCATCCTTCAAATTACACCCCGGTCATATTTGATCAGGGTGATGATATGACAGTTAAACGTTTTTCTAGAGATGAGGTGCTCCATCTTCTCCGCACCACTAAAATTACCACAGCGGTTGGTCCTGACAGTCTGTCTTCAGCTCTTTTAAGGCATAGCGCTGTGGCTCTGACCGATGCATTTACTTCTCTAATTAACTCAACATTAATCTCGTCTTCTATTCCTGACTGTTGGAGACCCGTCACTATTATTCTCATCCCAAATATCTACCGGTGTTACTGCTTTAGCAAAACGCTTTTGTCCCAAAGCTTTAACATCTTCTGGTCTTAAACTGACGGAGCTTGCTGTGCTGTGCTTAAACGCCTGCGCTCTTCCATGTATCATCCTGAAGACGCATTTCAGTTTGCCTAGAAATCTAACAGGTCCACCTTGGACGCTGTCGCCTCCCTCATTCACCACATTCGTAAGTCGTTAGGCGCATCGATGAAAACTGTGCGTTGCACCTTTCTAGACTATTAGTTGGCATTTGATTCTATCCCACGGTCTCTTCTACTTGACAAACTGGAAGCATTTGGTTGTCCCAGATCTTTATTAACATGGCTGTCTGATTAATTCACTGACCGATTCCAGTGCACACGAATGGACGGTAAAGTTTTGAAACCGTTGATCAACAACTCAGGCATGCTGTTCCTTCACCCTTTCTCTTCTCCACTTACATCAGCGTCTTATCAACTAGCTTACCCTGTCATCTGTCTAAGTATGTTGATGATGTTGCCCTCTGTCAAGGTGTTTCGAACAACGATGATTTCCAAATTTTTTTCCAACAACAGCCTATCTTCTGTTTATGATTTCTCTGCACGAGCAGGTTTAAATCTAAACACATCTGAATGTTTCGAATGTCTGTTCTCTCTCTCTCGGTCGGCCTACCCATCCGAAACGTCGTTCATCAACTCAGGAACACTTACTAAGTTTGATTCTATGAAATATATGAGTTACTATTGATAAAATTCTGAAGTAGACTACTCACGTGTCTACCTGTGTAAAACTCTGTGACGGTTGTCATTTGAAATCAAGAAGATTCGACAATAAGAGGTGAAACAAAGCACCATCTCCCAATTTGCATACCAATGTTTATCCAATCCTTCGTTACTGCCCTTCTGTTATTTTTTCAGGTTTACTTAAAAAAGGCTTCAAAATTGTCCGCCATGGACTATCAGTTATTAGCCGGGTGTTCTTCATACCACTAAATGAATTGTCCCTTAATTTATGTGATCAACATTTATCAGCATAGGAGAAACTTGTTCACAAATTCTTTCACATTCCACGCATTCTTTACAGATTGATCTTTCTAAGTGTCGCTCTCATATTTCTACACGATCGGCTTTCCGTTCGTTAACCTCGAGACTCAACATTTATAGGAATTCTACGGTACCATATTTAGCTCGAATTTTGATAGATCGTGATCGGGTTTCAGCTGAAATCCTGAGCAACCTGGCATAACGCGTTATGATTATTCCTGGATGAGTTCATTTATGTTCTTTACGATGCGATGAGTGTATTTTTATTTTATTTATTTATTTTTCCCTTCGCAGTGCAATACAATACACACCATCTATTGTCTCTAAACAATGCAGAAACATACTTGCATTGTTCTTGTTTATCAGTCGATAGAGAAAGCATAACAACTGCCACATCAAATGAAAACGGTGCTTTGTTTTCTGTTTTTAAGTTTGTTTTCGCCAGTTCCACACGTTTCCGCATCACATCATTGAATTGATTTTCAAGTGAGGCTCAAAATATAGACCGGTTCTACCACGACAGAGCAAATTTGCTACAAATAATCGCATAGACAATAAGACATCACTTTTTTCTGATTGGCACTTCCATCGGTCTGTATAGTTTTGATTCGGTGAAAAACGAGGCATATAAATCACTTGGTACGTGTGCCACTTTGATGGCGTAACTTAATAGAAAGGTAAGCAGTAAATTTACAATGGTTTATTCGTTGAACGGTGCGTCAAGTTAACAAACTTGGCACGTGATCTAACAGAATTTATCATGCTCTGTGGTCCAATAATCTTTCTTTAAGCAAAAATTGTCTGTGCACAATGTGCTAACGAAAAGTTATTTCACACTAGATCTTGAATCGCTTCATTAAAACTGTTTCAGGCAAACATGTCCACCTCGAGAAAGTGAGTGGTTTTCCTTATTTCTGACGCACACGAATAAGTAGTAGCATAAAATCGATAAAGGGAATGAAAATTTCGGAGGGGTTCTAGCAATAGCGCTAGACAGATTGGATTAGATAATTTCAGTAACTTAGTTGAAATGATGAATAACATACTTTCTTTCATTGAACCCGCGAGTATAAAACTTTCGGTTGCTGTAGTCGATCTCATTGCTGAATAGATACAGTCTGTTCCATTGGATAAGTGAATATAACCAGTTTTTCCTACTTCATTCTTGAAGAGAAATGACAAGTTGTGCCAGAATTTCGTGGATGTCATGGGTGTTGTAAAAGTGTCGCAGGTTCGCGCAAGCTGCTCTGGTTTTCGCAATTCGTGATGTGACTTCCTCTTTCACAACACCGTCGGATGGGACCAAACCCCTGGGGTACTTGAAGCTTTTGATTATCTTTAACCCGATCACCACAGAAGGTGAGTGCAGGCACAGACTCCTGCCAGTCTTCAAAAAGTACCTTGCATTCTGTAGGCTCAACTTACCCACAGTACCTAGGTACAACATTCGGTGAGTGGTCGAATTAGCGTTGAATTTTCTGTGCATTGTTACCCAGCAAGGCGATACCACCGGTATACTCGTAGTCAATATCTCTGTTCCCTGGGAGAAGTTCAACTCCATTGTCCAAAAAGTCAGAAATGGCATTCTACTGAATATCTTTGAGAAAGCTGAAAAGAAATGTAGATATAGGGCAGCACTGCCGTACTCCATTGAAGACAACGAAGGATGGCAGACGCTGGAGATAATGCGCAAACCCAACTGAAGTGTGACGGTACAACTGTTTGAGGACCGGCTTCTCTGGTACTCTATTCCCGAACAAAAGTTGTCATAATGCAGACCCATCTACACAATCAGAGGCTTCGCGGTGCTTAATAATACGATGATTGTTGGGTTTCGGAGGGTAAAACGGTGGTTTATCAGCTGTCGGAGGACAAAGAATTTATCAGCGCATCGGCGAACAGCGCAAAACCCATTATGTGTTTCACAAATTTCCCCTTCTCTCGTGTTGTACAACCCGCGAAGAATGACGGATGGAATTAGGATAATATCCCTTTGGTTAGCACACTCACTGCGCAAACCCTTTTTGCGTATGGGGACAACGATCGATTCTGTCCAAGGGGAGGGGACTTTTCTAGAGTACCAGACCTTCGGAAACGAAACGCGAAGTTTTCTAATCAGTTTCACTCATCCATCTTTAAATAGAAATGGGAAAGCTTATTGAAGCCCGGCGCTTTTATGGCAGCCCAAGGCTCGGATTTCTTTGAAGGCGTCCATCCCAGTAGGTGGATTTGTTGCAAAAGGCCACCGGATGCTTGCCGGAATGGCTGCGGGAAGAGCTGATGCTGACAGTCAGCTAAACTGTGCCTGAAAGTGTTCCGTCCAGCCTAAAAACGTCGCCGCAGGTTGTGGCTAGGCGAATCACCAGTTTCGCAGATCGTTCCGTCCACACTTAATAATTTCTCAGTACCAGCTCGAGTAAGGTGAAATACCTTGCGAGAATTCTTCTTGGGGGCATCAGGTTCCATCCCCAAAGCTCGTTAAGACCACCAGATCTTGCGATCCAACAACAAGCTTGCATTGAGCTCACGTATCGTTACGACTCGTGCTCCATTATACTCGCTACCAGTCGGAATGGACTGGCTTGCGTCAAGAAGCCGCACAGACTCAGCAGAAATCCAGGGTGTCGCAACGCGACGGGTCAGGCCACAACTCACTAAGCCAGTAGAACGCAAAGCATTCTTGATAAGCGCCGGTGGGGAATCACCACTATTTTAGCAGTTGTACAATTCATCGTCGACCATCTAGTGTTATCAAGCGATTAAAAAGCCATATGGGGAAAGGCTTTGATGTCCGCATGTATTCAGTTCGCATTGGTACGCGATGCAATGAGTACTGCCACTAATACTATAAAAAATTCGATTTACTGAGGATCACTTAATTTGATTTCACGCCCTATGGAATATCTGCTTTAGGGCAGTGGTGTGATGTATTCGATTTAGCAGATCGAATGATGACGACGTGCACATGTGCTTTAGGTAGTGTTCCCTCGGGGGTTAAGGACATGCATAGTTTCGATTTAGTCATTCTAATGTGTACTTCCTGGAACGGACAAAGGTGACATAACAATTTAGCGAATAAGCTTGCTTTCTGCGATCTCGTCCTCATGGTACTGCATCACATTGCGCTAGGTAAAATTCACGGGATTTGATCAGTTAAACAACAAGATGGATAAGAAGGGGAATGGCAGTCCAGTGCCTCACTCTCGACGAAAGTGTTGTGTCCAAAGTTTGGGTACTCACTCTTTATTCTAAAATTCTAATTAGACTAAAAACTACCTAAAAAATCTTTTATCCAATTGCGATCTATTTATGGAGCATCACCACACATGTACTCATCACCGATCTTTACTCTAGCTGATTCAATTCTTTAGAAGTTTGCAATGCATTGCTATTTTGTAGTGCGGGAACCAAACACTAAAAAAACGACCTTATTTACGAATCAGTATCACTTCAGCCTGCTCGCTGGGAATTTCCGGACAGTAGTCAGAGTTTATACGCGCGAACGTGCTTTCCCATGGAGCGGCCCGCAATTGACAATTTTGGAAGCATCGTGATGCCGTTTCGTCGTCCATAGTACGTGGCAACTATCAATTAGCAAGAGAATTAACTCATGATTTTCGCTTGCATGGGGGTGATTCTAAACTGTCGAGAGTAAATGTTGTGGTAACATAGTCATCACCAAAATCGTCCGATGAATCACTCCACAAAAACTAGCGAAATCTCATATTAACACTAAATTCGGCGAATCTGTCTGTAGCGTTCATTCACAACTCCTTAAGTTGGACTGCATTGACAAATTTGTGTAGGGAACGATTTTTATCATGCAATATTGCAAAGATAAAATCCGTTCTTAGATATTTGCGTCTCAAACAATGATCCTGAATAGCCAACTGTGTCTTTGGATCAAAATGATATTGTTCGAATAACCCAGTTTGCATTATTTATGTAAACACAATACTGTCATTTTAGACTAGTGTCACCAGACATGATACAAAAGTAGGATAACTATATCGTTGGAACTGTTCACTTAAAATAAGTGCAGATCATTTCGCCGTCAGTCGATAAGGTCGTTTTTGAAATCCGATATTTATGTTTATTAGTAGTAAATATAGAAAAATCAAAACAGTTTGTTCAACCTGAACCGACATATTACTCATCTATTTCCCTGTCTGTCCCAACAGGCAATATCATGAACTTGCGAAGGCATTGCTTCGCGATTTGGACACGAACAAAAACGGAAAGTTGTCCGTACGTGAAATGACCGCCCACAACAAAGATCCACAATATGTCCATTTTGTTCTAGATATTTTCAAAAAATATGATGCCAACGGGGACAAGGAACTTGATGTGAATGAGTTGCGCACCTATCTGGAAAATGAGTGCCGTATCAAGTGACCCTAATGAATGCACTTTATATGAAACATGGACTAAACCAATCCGAATGTGATTAATTAACATTTTCAAATACTTTTGCCAATAAACATCAACAAACTTTTTCATACAGCGTTCTTCAAGACTCTCTGATTCCACATCTCGTACCAACCAAAGGCCCCTCACCTCTGTCTTCAAGTACGGTTTGCAAACTTGATATCCATTGAAGGAGAACAGGAACGGGTTTACTTACTTCAGTTAGGTCAAACGAAGAAAAATCTCAGAGTCATTTACTCGGCTTCCATAATCAGGTTAAGCAGGAAACAAGTAGTTGTAACTTTTAAGTGTGGTTCTTTCTCCACGATCAGTTCTACCAAGGCAGACGGTGAGGAAAAGTGCACTGATATAGGAATCCAGATAGTTTCACGAAGAACATTTACGATAAATATACTGGAATTTCTTCGAATTTCATCAACCTTTTGAAACTACTCTGTACAATTGGTCCAGTTTGAGAAACTAGTTCCGTCGAAACTCAGAAATGTGCGAACGAATGTGTCGAGTCTATGCTTGGCTTCAGTCACCGACAGATTCAATGATTTTCACATTTGTGTTTCTTACTAATGTGTGAGTAGTCATGCCGGATTTCTTTCTGCTCGAAGAGACTGTATTCTGCATCAAGTCCCACAATGCTTCAGACTTAATTCAAAATCATTTTCGGTACTCATCAAAAGTGATCATCCTCAACGGCCGAACTCGGAAGTGAACCCGGATGAACTGCTGTGCATCAAACGTGTTACCCCTATCATAAATCGGAAAGGCTTTCAAATGTTTATGAAGCTCCATCACCTCGCGATATAAAGCGTTCACCTATCACTGGATTGCTTTGCCAACGTGTATAGATCAAACAAGACTACCGGATAAGAATTTGGAGATGACAGTCGTACGGGAGAGATAGAAGAGTTTTGGTGTTGAATTGTAGACGTTTTGGATTCCAATAGACAGGTGAGATTTTTCGTTCACTAAAATAGTACGTAAAATTGGATTTCAGTAACTACGATGCTGAAGTAGGAAGTCCGATTGTCAGATGTACAAAATACTATCACAAATCCGTACCTCCTGGTCAAATATTGTTGGCTAAATCTTTAATAAGGGGCTTTGTCCAAGATTCAAAAAGGATCGAGTCTGCTGTGATTCTTAGATGCAACACAGAGTTCCGTTCGAAGAGTGAACGAAAATCATCTGTCTTCCTGGAACATTTCGAAACAATTTATCAGCCGAAAATAAAATAATACCATATCCTTGACCACTGTGCGCCATCAGTCTGATCGGTTGTCTCGATTCTTGGGGCAACAACATTTACCGAATAATGAAATTTATAAGAGCTTTTTCGGGTCAAAACTCGTCTCTGTGTGCACAGTTGGCAGAAAAATGAGCCAATTCTCCTTTCTTTAGCAGAATGTGCTCATTGAACCATGAATACAAATTGCAACGCGAAGAATTCACTTTTCGACACAATCAACCCATGCATTTACATAAAAGTGTTAAATAGAAACGCGAGCATGAATAACTGAAGTTTATTAGGAGTGAGTAATCGTCCAACAAAATCCCGGTTTCTTGACAGCAACCTCCTGGCATCACTGAAGTACATTAAAATAACATGTGAATTGTCGAATTACAGGGGCAAGAAAATTGAAATGTCAACGTGTTAAGAGGGACTAGAAGAAACAAAAAAAGGGGATTTGTGGGCATGAGCCTGAACTGAACACTTTAGGGGCACGCGAACAATAGCAGCTGCACAGGATTGTATTGCTAGCACAACTTCGAACTGCTATAGATTCGGAGGGCACTGGTAATCATCTGCGTGATCCTTTGGGGTGAATTATGGAATCGCCTAGGATTGGTGAGAAGGCTGTCACGGCCGCTGTGCTCAACTAATTCATTCAGACGGTGAACGGCGAAATTATAGGGAGTTTGATTTAAACTGAACACCAATAAAAACCCTTTGATAGCCTGAAGTGATTACATTGAAAATAAATTCCTTCTTGTTAAAACACTTCTTACGTTGACCGGCTGATCTGTCTGCTACTCTCGGGGCCTTCATTATTTTCCCTTTTTTCGGTCCACTCTGCGATGCTGAAGTTTGCAAAGCAGAACTGATGCCGTTGATTCCAATACGAGGAACCTTATCGATTTTGAGGGCCACATTATTTTGACCCGAGGCAATGACTACCCACGGTAGTCGAAACGTTGGCATATTAAATCTACCAACAACGCTGTGTTGTTAACATTATATCATTCACTACAAAAACCAATACATGGCGCATCGGTTTTGGTACATCCCTTAAGTCGCTTGGTCCTGATAATGACTACCTGCTTTGTTAATTGCTAAACAAAAACATTTCCAATGGTACGAGAGCTGTTCTACCTAGCCAACCTTGAGTATAATGACAGTGGACAGTTGGATTCCGTCAAACGGCAGATTGATAGCTTCACTTACAGGATTGGATCAAAAGGCAAACTTATGGTCAGGGTTCGTTTATTACATTCAGGAGCCAAATTTTAGCACCATCTTCAAATTGAACCTTATCACAGTTACAATTTATTGTTCTACATGTTGCTGAGATAACCTGAATTTCATGTTTTTGTAATGAATATTGCTGATTGCAAAGCTGTTCAGTGGAACATAGAAAAGTGACATTTATTATTCTACTCCGTTTCACGTTTCAGTTATATCAACACGATGATGTTAGATTTAGCTGGAAGTGAATAATGATGATTTCCGAAATGTGGTGCTAATGCCAGAATTCAAAGGGAGACGGTGGCTGCTGAGGACAATGTAAGACGCCGGATGTATCTAGTCAGATTTTGAAATCATAATTGTGGAGGATCTGCGGCTGCAAGAATAAAGAAGACAAGAATCACATTCGACAAATGGATTTAACATATTGCGGTATGGAAATGATGCACCGATAGGACAGTGAACGTGGCAATAAACCACAGCAGAAAAGGATAGCTATTTGTACGCGAAATGAACTGGTTGTGCTAATTGTTTCGTGGACTACGCTTTGTATTTGGTTGGAAGGTGGGCCGGGGGAGTTGAAGGGCAATCACAAATTGTTTTCGAGCCCACAGTGGAGGAATGTGAAGACAAACCATGACAGCTTCCACAACCCTCAGGAGGCGACACTTTGCCAACCTAGATTGTTGACCTCTAACCTTATACAGGCTCCGGAAAGCTTGCGTCACATTCACGGTGTGGTTAGTTTGCACTAGGTGTGAAATGACTGCACTATTAAGTGGCTTGATTGTTTCAGTGCTCAACAATGCAGGGTGGTGCTCACGGATGCGTCCAGACGAGTGCTTGGTTGTGCGACCAATGTACATGTTCTACAGTAATATTTGAATGACTAAACACAAAACGAGGCTGTATAACCAGGAACTGTCTTTCAGCCACAATAACATCACGAGGCAGGATTTTAACAGGATTCGTAGCCTGGCTGCATAAAATATCCTGTTCGTAGTGCTAGCCGGTCTTCTTCGTGCTATCTCTGCTAGCATATCACCTTGGACGGCAGAGGCATGTGTACTGGCTTTCTCTCCAGCGGTGCCTTCCTAGGAACTTCCTTTTCTGTCTCCACTATCTATTTCGAAAGCCATTTTCAGTGATTACTATTCTTACCGTGCATGGTTGGGCACTGAAACAATCAAGCCACTTAATAGTGCAGTCATTTCACACCTAGTACAAACTAACCACACCGTGAATGTGACGCAAGCTTTCCGGAGCCTGTATAAGGTTAGAGGTCAACAATCTAGGTTGGCAAAGTGTCGCCTCCTGAGGGTTGTGGAAGCTGTCATGGTTTGTCTTCACATTCCTCCACTGTGGGCTCGAAAACAATTTGTGATTGCCCTTCAACTCCCCCGGCCCACCTTCCAACCAAATACAAAGCGTAGTCCACGAAACAATTAGCACAACACGTTTTTGTATGTTAAGGTTTTGCATGCAACATCAGAATCACTTCTCCATCCACATTTTTATTCAGCTATTCCAATCCTCTTAAGAAACATTCTTACTAATATATTTTAATGTAACGGCATGAATGCTGAAGGAAGTCCCCGTCATACTCTACCAATATCGCACCGAATGTAGAATCCAATGACTGAACTGTGATAAGGGGAATGAGTAGATGGTACTTTCAACCTCCCGATGGCAACGATTTGCCTTACTGTACTCGTTTGCTCAAATTACTTTGCCCCACAGATTCCAGGAGGCATTTAGGAACCAAGGGGATATGGACAATTGTAATAAGCGGCACAAATGCACCAAGAAAATTGAAATAACTTCACAACGTGCATAAAGTCAAAAGATGGGAGTTCAAGGTGAGACACTTCGCGGACAGTCGAGGTCTCAAAAATATTTACTTTAGTCTGCCTACTGACAAACATTTCAGTAGCCAATTTCAGGGAATAAAGATGGTATTTTGCAATGGGCTACCGTGGCAAGTTTCACAAATTGTTGCCAACCTGGTGCTCACTTTTATCCGCTTATTGACTTCAATACTATCGGAACTCGATGAACGTAATCTTTTAGTTTTCCTACTGTCTCACATCGCCTACATAATTCTAAAAGCATGAGCGTAGTAAATTCACGCAAGTATTCTTTTAACCACACGAGGCGTGTTTAAAAAAATGTTAAAAAATGCAGTTCCTTCTCTCCTTCACACTGTTCATTTGGTCCCACGGAGGCAAGAAATTTATTATAATCCAACTGGCCATCTCCATTGGTGTCCTAGTTCGCCAATATCTTCTCTTGAAACTGACGCCATTCCCACAATTTCAACTGACTCACTTTGATAACCTCGCCCAATCATGCTTTTCCGTCTTTTTTCACGACATGCCCGTGCATGACCGCATGATCAAGCAATTTGCAGTATATTTTCTGCCGGGATGAATGGAAAGTTGAATTTATATTGAAGAATGTAGAAGAAAACGACACAATTCTAGCTTCGTTCGTCAGCGACGTAAGTGATACCAATAAAAAATTTCACACTCTTCTGAAAAATTCAAAAAAACCGGTAATCACGCACTTCACTGAAAAGGACTGTTACGCGTTTGACAGCTCTAATTGTCAATCAAATGACAATTGACAATTTATTCGCTAGGTAGTTTCACTAAACACCAATCTCACTTACTTCACAACGTTGTGACTAATTGAAAATAAATTGTGGTAACCTCGGGACCATTTGGATAAACAGATGCACGATCAAAATTAAACAAAATATTATGAGACTCTTTCGATTAGTGTCATTCCGTAAGAACAGCTGAACCCACGTTTGTGTTTAAGGTGAACTTTCGCCTGAGTTCACCAACAGCGGTGACCCTATTCAATTTGTCTTCTCAACTAAGCGAGTTAGATGACTAGGAAAATGGTCTTACTTTCTTGTGGGAATAATCCATCTGAAAGACGCGCTAGCGGCTTTGTACTACTGAGTGCAGGCGAAAGGTAGTTGCAGTTACTTATCTATCGCCTGTACGTCTGATTGGGATGCATTTGGAACCGTCAAGTTTATTGTATTATTGTTTCAACAATTAGAAAATACAATAGACATGAATAGATTAAAGCAGTTAGTAAATGTTTAGCGCATGCCCACAGAACGACCGCCTTGACGCCCATCGTTCTTTATGAGGCAGGTGGTATTTGATAGATGGGTCAAAGTGGCTAGTAGATGGCACGACAAAACTTATGAAATCCTTGAACACTGGACTATTTCGTTCAGTTAATTTGGCAAGCTAAGATAGGCGACATGAGGTCATATGGCTCAGTGGCACACTAGGTGACATTCTTGAATTTGAATTCTTTCCTGCTGTGTGCTGTTTTGGAACTTATTTTCTTGGAGTAGGCATTTCACTATTTCTCGTCTTCTTTTTGTTTTAGTCAATGGTCTTGTGAAGTAACGAAATAAACCAGAGCTATCTTCTGTTCAAGATTAATGTCTGACCAAGCTGAACGAATGTGGAGTTGTTAGTTTGTCTGTTTCTGTTGGTATGTGAACTCGAAAACTATTATGAATACATTTTCCGAATCAAGCACACTGGAGTACACATACAGGGAATTGTAACTGGCTGTTGCCGACCAACTAGTTCATTCGACGGGAGGGGGAATACCGCATTGTTTTTGTATCCAATTCTGTAAAGGATCAATCAAGATGGAATTGTGTTCAGTTTTCGCAACCGAAACCGTTCGTCTTAAAAGGTCTAAAGGTCTGTGGTTTTTCGTATTGAATATTTCCAAGGTCAAGGCTATTGACGAACCCAGAAATACAGAAGAACACCACCTGATGAGCACGAGCACTGACCGTGAAATCTCTATTGGTGATAGAACCTTTGTGATCGAAAAGCCAATCTGGGCTATCAGGAAGTCAAGGAAACCTAAAAAAGCTTGCGAAAAAGGAATATATTTCACTTTATCTATACAATAGCTTAAATAAAATGAAAAATAATAAAGTATGCTCTCCGGGATTTTGAAACATTCTCCCACATCAATCAAAATTTTTAGTGAATTCTGACGACTTTAGCTTCGATTGACTTAGACACAAGATTTGTTCTTTTTTCGATACGCTGTTTTTGAATCAGTTGTAGGGGAAGAATACAAGTTTAGTGTATTGTGTTATACATTGTGGACTAACTTCTTCCTATAAAGCCTTCATAATACTCATGACCAAAAATTTATCATCCGTTTGAGTGGATCGTGCTCGTGTTATTTCGTGCGGTTTTGCAGAACGGAAGATCTTGGAAATTCCGATATGCATACAAAATTTCGTGTCTGTGAGCATGCGATAGAAAATCTTTTCAGCGTGGACTACATTCACGTGGGATGAAAAAAGAAAACTATGTGATTGATTGCAGTTCTCAATGATTCATGCATTTGACTAAAAAGCTTGATGTAATCAAAAGTAATTGCCAAATGTTTGTTGGTACAAGGACAAAGGTAGTTATTCAGATGTCCGGACCACGCCGTCCCAACATGGTCAGCGTATCCGTCATTACGCGTGGTGAACGGAATTTCAGAGAAAAACAGACATTTCATTTGCGCGAACAGTGTTGTTGGTAGAGAAAAATTCCAGTCGATTTCATTAGATTCGTGCTATGGTAGTCTGGAATCAGTTGAACTCTATCGAATGCAGGCACCACGGCCATGATCATGTGGGAGTAGTTCCTACGCTTACCAAGTCAACAAAACAACTGGAGCTAATCAACACACACACACACACAAGTCCGCGGCTGTGTTGAGGACAGGATACCTTTGCTTGAGTGAAGCTTCAGTGTGATCAAGTACCAACAAACCAACACGATGACTCATTCGAATTGAAAGAATACATATATATATATATATATATATATGCATTGACTAAAATGGTGAGGGAAGATAGTGAGCTGATATCAACTACTCAACTAATCACACACGTACATCCATTTTGTCAGTTTTATTTTCAGATGTCATAGTTATACTTGGGCCAGGTACACAACTTCAGACAGACAAGGACTAGTGAGATGAACAAAACACTAAGGTCTGAGTTGCGGACGGTGAACATTTGAATCATTGGTCAGTAGATGCTTGATGTATCGCGTTATCATATGTTGTTCGGCATTTGCACATGGGCTGAAGCGAGGATGACATACCACCTGTAAGCACGAGTGCATTTGACTGAATCAAAGCGTGAATGCTTCAGCTAAATCTATCAACTAGATCCCCGATCGATTTGGGTTTACACAAAAGTTACCAGTGCGCCAGGAAATTTTGTGTACGGATTTTGCACCAAATCAGATAGTGGAATGGATTCGAGTTTGTTTACACAAAATAAGCGCATTTCATGCCAACCACACACACTAAAAATCGCTGCACGTTGATATGTTCGTGTCCTCTCCAAGTAATCGCCGTAGACTTTTGTCTGTCCAAGTTGGAAATTCCTCCTCACATCCGTGTGTGTATAAATTATTTAACCTGACCAACTGGTTTGACGTGACTCCGTCGTAAGCAAATCTGTCGGAAAACATGCCAATATTTACCAGATTTGGAGGGAAAATTCCACCAACAGGGGATATCAGTGACAGCCGTTCAAACAAGTTCATACTGGTGCTCTATTTTTGTGACACCGATTACCTATCCAATGTCTGATTACTTCTGTTCACGTGTCACTCATTTGCCACATCAGCGTTGATTTATTCTTCAAAAAATACCCACATTCTCTCACATGGGAATTGTGATTCGTCCTGTTTTCGCGTACAGAGAGGAAATAAATCGACGAACGATATGAATAAGCTTCAACCTGTAGGAACCTCGGAATGCCGTTTACACGCAAACGATGGTCCTAGACGCCAAGCAAAAATACATTTTAACAGAGCTCGCTCAAGGTTGGTAAACTGTAGTAAGCCAAACGAAGAAATGTGACCAGCCACCGAACAATCCTGTTTGGCAGAAAACAGGTTACAAATCTACGGATACGTTTGAGGTTTTGCCAAGTTCAACATAACTCAAAATGAAATCGCACAATGAAGACCTCATGCAAAATTTACTCTCTCTTATCATAGGTGAGTCCGATTAAAGGGTGTTTTCCCTAATCACTGGTCGATAGGAACATGCGATTATTTTCGGTTGCTTCCGGCTGTTCAGGTGAAACAAATATTTTGCCTAGTAAGCTCAACAATCAGAAATCACAAAACTCTTCCGATTTGACACTCAACGGTTGGTTGTTGACCGGAGAAAGTAGTAAGAAAACCGCAAGAATCATTGCATTGATTAACCGGATAGCGGCTGCTCAAAGTTTGCTGAAATTTACTGCAATCCGATAGTTCCAGTTGTGACTAGGCTAGGCAACAATATTTGTTAGGTTTGTCAAAACCCTTGAAGACGTCAGGTATCGTGATAGGCAAGTACATCACAAACAAGGCTAGAAATTGCACCTCAGGCTGTCACGAGCTTCTCTTGAGCTTGATAATTACTGGGGCATCTACATGACATCCGTCTCATCTGATTCCGAGCTGGAGACGTTGCTAATCACTTGTACACATTTCGGATATCCCAATCAGTGAAAACGTGTGTCGGCTGTTTTTATTAGCATCATGCTATCCGTACATTACATTTGATTTGGTAGATGAGTATGTTTGCATACTTTATGCTTAGTAAGATTAAACGTGACAACAACAGTCTTTGTTCGAAAACGTGGAACTTGATGCTACGTCTATCCTTAGATCCGGACAAATGTCCACCGTGAATAGCAGCACGTTGAGTTCAATTAAAAAAGCTGGAGAGTATAAACACTAGACAACCGGTTAGCCTAAGTGACACGCAATGCCCTGGTAGATTTCAAGAGTTCTACATTGTGGAACTTTGTTTGCTGTTCTCAAATTCGCCAATTTCTCTGTCTTTCCTGGATTATTTTTATCTGTGCTATTTACTGAATTCTGAGGTGACCCAAAAAAACTGGTATTTACCACTTTTTACGTTACTCTGGGACTGTACAAAAACAGTTCAAATTTAGGTTAGAATCCCATGAAATTTGGCTAAGTTGTTCTGATTTTCATAGCAGCCGACTACCGTTGGTTCGTTAACAATTTGTAGATTACCAGACATAGATTTAGCCTATCTAAAAGTGCGTACGGGCTAATGTGCTACGATCGAGGTCTGTGTGAACGGGATCTCAACGAGCCAGTCGTAGAGCAATTCCGAATGGATTTGATAGGATTCAGAATAGTTGTGAGATAACTTCGAAATAATAAAGTGGGGGATTTTATATGTGCTGAATTCCAACCCCAGTGATTACTGGAATACGAAACGTGCTGATTTGTACACTTCTTGTTTGAGAGTCTTGGGTAAATTTATCTTCGCACTCAGATCCTCTGCCTCCTAATTCGAAAGTTGTCGGCACACCGCGCGCTCTGTTCGTCGGGACGTGCACGTCTAATTACACAAAAAGTGAAATTTTTCTATCCATAGCCCACTTGGCTTCTCCGGATACGCTAATTATTATTTCCATTTTCCGGTAATGTTGGGCTCGTTGCTTTGAGCATTTTTAAAAATTCAAACTTGTAAATATGTGGTATCATTAGTTAAATAAATGGAAAAACAAAGAAAGCATAGATTAAAGAAAATATTCTACCGTGAGCAAGTACAAAGCAGGTCTTGCTAGAATTCTTTCTTCTTACCCAAAATTCATGCAAAATGTTGACCTGTGGAATTGCGACCAACAGTGGTTTGACACAAATTTAACTTATGCCTTGAACTGGAAGAATTTAAACCGTGGATGGATGGATCTTGTTTGAATACGTCAGCGCGATCTTCAGAGATTTTCGTGCAAAATTTGTTCTGGGCCTTAAGGTGTAGACCACAAAATTTGTTGGTTAGTGGTTCCGTGGACCACTAGTTCATTATGCAAACAAAAACTCTACGGTTAGCGGCTTTTTTCCTATGATTGTCCGAACAATCTGCATCAACGAGGCAACGAAATTGTTCTCAGGAATTGCATTGGGCATCGGTGCATTGGCGCGGATTTCAGAATGCAAAATATTCCTTGAGAACCGCAGTTTTCCAGACAGTTATCGGAGGCTACAGGTTATCACTGAAGGAAAAGTCGTCTTGCTTGCCTTTGTGCGACTAAAGTTTCATGCTAGCCGGCCAAGGTTTGTTTTAACCAGGTTAACCTGGTTGCAACAGACGCGTGTGCAAAGACTACGGTATTGCTAAAACAGAATCAAATAAAGTGATAATTCCATTCGATTCCCGAATTCGATCTAATGTTGAGAGCCTTTGTGAACAAAACGGACTGTGGTACAGTAGTTTAAGATTTGTAAGGAAATTTTGACAACTTGATCGATAAGTTTGTTTTGGGAGCTTTTAGGATGAGATAAGATGTGTCCCAAAGCAACGGCTTAGCACTGTGCACTTGAGAACAGTCGGCCGTCAACAATGCTTTGTTTACTAGGTCAACCTGGTTACGGCATACTTGTGTACAGAAGCAATAGTATTGGTGAAACAAAACCCAAATGGCTGCTGATTGAAAGTAGATTATTTCAAAAGCCACAGCTAGACACCATCCAAAATATCGGCAGCAAAGTAATATCAGCAGGGAAGGTATTTGGCCCAATTTTCGGCTACTCAAGACAGTGTTATATGGCCTATTTTCGAAATTTGCATATATGAAGACATCATGTGCCTCGCCAAATTTTTGGTACACTCTGAACTTTGTTTGACACAGGCTCATGGTCACCATTACCACTTTCCAGATAATGATAACTTTGAGCAGTAAGGATCGATTTTTTGTATACTTTGTGGATTCTGTTCCTCTTAAGCACTGCTTCTCATTTCCTCCTCCATCTGACCCTTGATTTACTCTTTACACGGGCACTGCAGAACCGGTTGCGATTTGCTTCCTTTGGCTATCGAAACTCACGCAAGATTTCCAGTTTGTTCGAGGCTACATATGTAAGCATGCATTAGTTTTCGATGCTACCCCTCTGTGGTGAGTCCACGCGCAGGTCACGTGATACAGTCCGATACAATTTCAAACTAGTCTGTCTAAACAACCGGCCAATGAGAATGGTGATGACAGGCGATCGCGAAGTCCAAACATTCGTGGAAGACCATTGGATGGGACGTATTCTACTTATCAGGACACCTCCAAATTTACATATAAACACAAGAGTTGTAAATAAAACTCCAACTTAATTCACATCTGCAGTGACCTTGTTGTTTTTGTTTACGTAGCTTGGGCAGGAGCCAGTCCAGTTTAGGCTAATAATTCATATCCGGTAAACATTGTGACTGATGGACTTCCGTACACTGAGTTCAGGTAAAAAAATATTACATTGTACCACCGCCATTTGGCAAATGTGTTGTCTGTACTCTCTCTAGCGTCCCACCACACGTATCATACCGATCATGTTAATCACCCCATCGATGCACACGTACACACGAACATCACTTACACATGTGATCTCGTTCGCCCTTATTATGAGACGCTTTTACTACCCCTCCATCTCTCTCTCTCTCTCATTCTCTTTCCTACTGAATCACCTATTACTATTCTTGGACCAATACACAAGGACAACAATTTGATCTGGTTCAGACTCAATTACCCTTGCCCGTTGTTTAAACTGGATGTGCGAAGTACTACTACCATGATGATACACAAAGCCTTCAGTGTTCCACACCTGTGGGCACTCCACTCTCCGGTTTGATTACTTGCTCTCTTGGGAGTTTCGTGTTACTGCACCCATCTTGGAGCAGTTCGATTGAATTTTTCCGTCCACACTTGATGCAGTACTGAGCTGTCCTATTTGGCGCGCGGGGATTTGAAGGTACTCTTAAACACAGCTAACTTCTGTCTTATCCCTGATGGACTTGTATTTAAAAGTGTCTTGACACAGACACATCACGAATCAAGGTTTCTTGCTTTTCATTCATGGACTTAGACCATTGGTACGTTATTTCCAGAAAATGTTGTTTTCTGTTGCATTAAATGAGACTACTTGTAAGGTAGTCATCAACTTCTGTCACTAAAAGACAATCCGCTTAATTCCATGGAAAGGGAATGAATTCAGCTATTGTGTGACAGCAACAAATTCACATACTACTACTCTGACGTGAATCGTCTTCTGATTAAACACATTGGAGTTTTCACTGTTCAACTACTATTGTTATGTCGGGCTTTATTTTCAAATTCTGTTTATAGGCGCCGAAGAAAAATGACTGGAATAACAGTGGAAGCGCAGTTGTCGGTTTCGGCTTCATTGTGATGGGGCTATCTATCATCTCTGGGTGAGTCATATCACGCGCATATTGATGTTTGTTATAACCGAGCATTTGTTTTGTTCAGGCCCTAGAGAATTATGATTTTCATGGTTGTGATAACAATTCTTTGAAAGTTTCTGTCATGAGCTAACGTAACGTAAAAATACACTAGCCGGTAGAGGCAGCTGGGTACTATCAGTTATTACATTTAATAGTGGACGGTACCTAAACCATACCTCTAACTGGCAAGATACCTGACAGCCTCAGTTGGTTGTCGATCCTCTTGGCAAATCGGCAGGTAAACATTCTGAATTTGTGAACAACTTTTTCGACTGGCCAGTTAAAATCAATTGGGCCCTAGGTATTTATTTATGGGTATGTCCCTGTTCCACTTTTAGACGCGTTTGATGAATCCAGTATCGTCCTCTAGTGTGCGTGCTTGTATGAGCCCAGACGGTAAATGGGTGCGCATTCATGGTTGGATGCTGAGTGAAAAACAACGCATACCAGGCTCTGCCGTCGTGAAATGCTTCTTGCAAAATTTGACTTCTGTTCAATTACACCGATGGAAAGTCTGACTCAGTATTGAATGTTGCAATGTCAAATTCGCCTTTTCCGATGCACGAGTTACTGTTTTACGTCCCGTGAAACCCTCGGTTAGATGGGTTTAGTGTCTAGCCTAACTGCCCTGGAATTAACTTATTCTTCTTTAGATAATTGACTTTATCCTATGGTTTCTCAGATGCTCAGTGTCTTCGACAAATGGTGTCATTTGTAGCTTGGAGTGATGGTTTTCAGAGGATCCTGGGAGCTCAAAAAGACAAGTGGATTGGACACCTTTTCACCGTCAGCCAAGATGACACAGTGGTGTGGAATTCTCTAATACCGACCAGCTTTCCAATTCCTTGTTCTTTTTTGCGCAACCCTTATTCCAGAATTCTTGTGCAATTTACATTCTCACGTTATGCAGTTAGCAACATTTTGGAACTATAATGAACAGCTTGGGCTGTACACAGACGGAACCCATGAAAGACAGATAATCCTGATGAAGTCATCTAATCCAAAACTTTTGCGTTCTATTTTGAAGAAGCAATGAACATTCTGAAAACATTGTACGAAGTAAAACTAGCATCAACAGGTTGCGATTCACCCTCCTCGACAGACAGGATAAAACAAAACGAACAACGTTTGGCTAGAGTTTCGTTATTCTGATTTAACCAATTGGAGTCGCAAATAAAAATTTTAGTGAACGTTCATTCATCTCAGACCACGCAATGCCACGTCAACATTCACTCGGTTGGAGTCTAATACTTGACTTCTTTCAAAAATGCGATCAGTTCATTGAATTCGACCAGCCCATTATTGTTGGTATCGACGGTATGAAAAAATGTCTCAATGAGCTCGCGAGCATCTTGGCCGATATCACCGACGATAGCCATTACTTCTGGCAAGGAAATCTTTCCATCCTTGTCCAAATCCATCGAGGCAATTAATGCATTTGCAATTGCCTCACGTTCTCTACGTCAAAGTGTAATTTGACGACGATCGAGCAGATGCGCGATAATATAAAAGTCAAAATTATTTAAGTTTACTTATAACTGGAAATTTACAACAATTCGTCGTTTGAAATGATGACAACGCATCATTCACAGAACCGATTTGGAAAATGAAAGCACAAAAATACAAGCAAAAATACATTGAAGGTAGATATTATTATTAATGAATCGATGATTGTCACCGTTCCCTATTTACATGCAATTGGTGAGTTTCAATTTTGGTTTCGATCAACGGCTTACTGAATTGGTTCAACATTTCTTTCTGCTTTACAATGAAGCCTATTCCAAAACAAATCGATACACAATTGACAGACGCAAAAAAGATTTTGAACCGAAATTCTTCGTCAACAAATTCACCTAGCCGTGTCGTTGAACATCTTTGATTCTTCCATGAGCTCTAACCGTGTTTTGAGCGTGCCATTACCACCTAACTTCAAGACTCCGGTTGCATCGAATAGCAGCGTGCACAGTTGCAGTCTGTTTCTGGCCATGTGTGACAAGTCTCCCGAAATTAACCAATTTCATTACAACTAATCCTATGAAGGCAGAATTACGCCCAGTAACTTTGAAAATCTATATTGGCCGCAATTTAGGTTGTTGAATTTCGTGGGATTTTGATCGCTGAGCTTGGGTTTGAAATGTTCATTCGAATATAAAGAAAGCAGAACGCTGAATTCTAAAACTGTTCGCTCTCCTAAGATTTTTGAAGGTAATTTCATTCCAGCTTATTTTATCACGATTAAAGACAGGGCCATTTTACCTTTCCAACCACCGTGTTTCTAAGTGCCATAACAGGATCCGTCTTATTTCTCCTGTGTACATTAGATCTGTGATTAATAATTGAGTACCATTGAGGTATCTGAGGTGGTCGTGATTGGCGAAATTCAATGGGCCACGATTATCTGTGCAATATTTCGCCAGCTAGTGAGACGAAGCAGACTCAATCACGTAACTCATTCATTTCACCCAGTTGTTATTTTTCCAAGAAATGGATTTGGAACTGAATCAATCCATACATTTTGAAGTTCCGAAGTCCAGGTCATCCATAGCTACACTGTAGTTGATTTTATTTGGGAATATCATTACATCTGTCGAAAATTCACTCAAATATCTTTATTGATTTAAACGCACAACCCATACCCAAAAATTCTGCTAACCGAATGGCTGACCACAATGATGGATAGTCGAGTGGACCATGAACGGTCGCGATCTTATTGTTCTCTTCTGTGCCGTGCAGTTGGACCAGTCCCTTTGAAGGCCTCAACGACGTTTGCTTCTTTTGCCACTCCTCTAGGTTCAGTGCCTATCCATCGTTTCGTTAGTTCTGTATCCACGTGTAACAAGACGGGGGAGGCAGCGAGGTTCACGGTCCCGTTTACTGCTGCACGGTGATGAGTCGAATGATGATTCGGTTGATGCTGATGACGACGACGGTGATGATAGTAAACACCAATCGAGCAGGAATGCTCAAAGAAACATGCAAAATCAGTAATGCGCACATATATATATACATACATATATGGCGTTTTCCAGAGAGTCACAAGTTTGGTATGCGCACATTCATACTGACAACCTTAAGTTGTCCCAAACGCGTTCCGAAATCATGACTTATCTAGTCACATTAGTGATGAAGTGAATAAACGTGCGAAACGAGAAGGTAATCGGAAACTTCAACTGCTATGCTTACAAGCACTAAAATGTTCCCTCTATTCGTTTATAATAAAACGATTTTGGTTTTGAATTATCGTATGTCATATGCTTGCTTCCGGATGTTGCCTTATGAACTCAATGAATCGAACTTAAACTGTTCCTTGTTCTGTCTAATTAGTTGAAATTAGATTTCACCTGCAGGCTACTCATTTTGGAATTAATTCGTATACTATACAGAAAAAAATATCCCAAATTTTTCAAGGTAAATGTTCCCGCAAACAGTTTACTTACTCGGAGACGGAGCCCATTTTGTGATTTTCGAAGTAGATGTAAGACCTAAAGTACCAAAAACGAACTACTCTTCAAGCGGTTCCGAAAAAATACATTTTTGAATGATTTTGATTCTTAGTGAATAAAATTTATTCGCGTAACACGACTGATAACTTTGCATACAAAAAGAAAAATGGAAAATAGTAAATATCTAAAAAAAGCTGCCAAACATAATCGAAAAGGTGCTCACGTGAACGAAACTCTATTGGTGCCGAGGCTAAATTTCAACCACTCGCGTAAGTTGGAGTTTTATATAGTTTGTAGCAGCATACTGTTCAGCAAATTTTTTTCTTCCCCCTGATTTCTAGTCATTTTTGAGACTTTTGAATTGATTTCCGACGAATTAATCAGAGTGCATCCACCTACACAATTTTTGATATGAAAACTGATTTGATTCAATTACTTATTTCAGATGTTTTCTGTGAGTTGTTATTCTGAGACACATTGATCAGACAAACGAATCGTACAGTTTTATTGCTAGATATGCACTTGAGTCAAGTACCAGACAGAGCTTGGAAGTCAGTCAAAGCTAAATGAACTGGAGAAAGTATGCACACAGATAGATGGTCAAATGCATCCTGTGTGGAATGCCGTTTGGGCTGAGAAACGCAACCAGAGAGGGGGATAGTCGTGAGTCCACATGGTTAGAATGAGCACAAATAAGCAAAACACCGGATCATTTTGTACAAGCTAACTGGTGGATCACAGGAGAAAAATTCTAATTGATTACAATTTCATCATTAGTAGCAAATGGGCAGCTTCGATCTAAACACCATCCGAACCAATTATCAGCGTGTCACCGACAGTGCACCGTGATCATGATTTTAGTCATTTCGGTACTTTGCATTCCTCTAACACTGTGCGACTGAAATGACAATCCTAGTGGTCTCCCCCATTGTACACCCACGGGCACGAAACAAGGCAAGGAATTATGTGTATATCTGCTCTCTTCGAATGTGACAATACTGAGGCGGAGACAGCCAGCTCTGTTTCACGAATGATGCCTCCCGTAAAAGCAAGCCACGGTAGAAGTTATGCACGCCTTTTGACTTTTACACGCCATATTACTGTCACTTCATATTATATTGCTTGGTTATAGAGAGTACAAATTTTTTATCAAATTCTTTTAAAATGAAGCTGCATGATAATTTGTAACAGAAAGGATACAGCAAACCCTTTTTTATCCTTCAGGTCTGAACGAAGCAAAGTAATGAGAACTGAACCGAATCACTCACTTCTACACCATTGAAACACTGGACACATCTAAACAATTAAGGGGCAAACTATGGTTCCCGGCTAGTCTTTTGTTTTTTTCTCACTCTCTCTGTATGTTCACTCAGGTATTCTCTTCTATCTAAGCAGCTGCAAACACCGAATGACCCAGTTCGTCTTCCCTGGATCGGAAGCCCAAATTATCTCCTGTACAGCAAAGCACAATTCTCAGATTTTGAAATACGGAAAACGGCGTGATGGGGAACGTTTGCAATTAGCCGATGTTTCGGTAACCTTGGAAAAGCTTTCCTAAGACAGGTTTGCAATCTGGCTAAAATGAATTTAACCTTACCATTTAAAGTCATCAACGAAACAACACCCAGTGGCGAACAAGATCGTTTTCAGTGATTCATACTCTAGTCATTAGATCACGTGAAATATGACCAATTTCAGCCGGCACTAGAAAAGTGGGTGGTTGAACGAATTGAACAATCCACTAGTGAACAATAAAAGATGTAGGCATGTGATCTAGACCTAAGTCTAGACCGGAAATGTGACTGTCATTAGCTTAACTGTTCTGGCCAGTGAGTTGATAGTATTCATACTTAATGTTATGTCATAAGATGGTTTCGAATCAGTGAGTATGAACTTGTTTGCCATTTGGTGTTGTTCTCAATGTGCACATTAAAGCCTAATTAAATATCCGACAAATAGCGAAGGCCGACGGTGTTTAAGTGCTTGCAACTCAGGGATATAGAGACGGAATTTATGAAACCATGTTAGTTTGCCTAACAAGGAGGCCCGATTTCTTTCTTCCTTCTCTTCGGATGCGGTCGAATCGCTAAAAGTGAAATCTTAGTTTGTCGGATTCAAGTGCAAAATATTTTGCATGTGAAAGACATTCGAACTCAGTCATAATTGTCACGCAAATGTTATAATCACCGGTGCTCCACTAGGCTAGAACAGGAGCGATACTGGAAGTCATATGGGTATGGTCTGGAGAGAATCTGATCCTGAATTCTATTCAAATAGTGTAAGTCACTTTATTCTCCTTGATACATTTGAAATATGACCTGTCAGTCAAGCCAAGTAATCTTCTAGCATACGAGGTGGCAAAAGTTGGTTAGTTCAAGTGTAATGCGTTGAATTTTGTTTGACTCACCCACTCAATACGAGGACGTTGTGCGCAGTCCGCTTTGAAAGCAATATACCTGGTCTTACCGATTAAGTACTGTTCATTGAACTTCAAAATCACGGAAACTATATGATCATTTGGACGAAACCATCCTGGTAAAATGAGAATCGGATGTCCAGGAGGATATTCACTCCCTTAAACTTGTATGACGTTCATCATAATTAGGAAAACCACACGAGCACAAGCGCTCAATGTTGGATGCTCAGCGATTGCTTCGTCAGCGAGTCCCGATAAAAAATCAAGTTCTCCAGACAAGAGTAAAAGATAACACAAAAATATTGTAATATTAAGAGATGAGACGGCTAGTTCACTTACTACTAAATCATTTCAAGTTCAGGAAAGAATCTTTTCGGTGAGGTCAAACTTTTTTGTAATCTACGAGAATTCCACCTGATAAAAATTTGGGAAGCTGACTTTTTCATTTGGGTTTCATATTTAAACAACATAGAATACCTAAAAACGGTATCCTTAATCCAACCAGAAAAGGTGAGCTTGCAAGAACCCTGGGGGGTAACACAACGCTCTTTTCACTGGACCTGGGAACACTTGCCTAAGTGTGTACGATAGACTGTTTTCAGGGTTCCAATGATAGGATAAAAGCGAAAGAAACGGGATGAAATCTGCGTTCATCTGCTCAGTGTTTTTTGTGGAACTCAGATCAACCATTTTATTTGCTGTCAGTCTTCATTATGAAGTTAAAGCTGGATAATAAATTTAGGTCGGTCTGTTTAAACATTTAGATTGCCTAATATCACCTACGTGTGATGAAGTCGAACGTTTTCATGTTCAGAAGCAGACATATAGTATCTACCTTGGAAGAACTGAGAGTCAGATTTACGCAATCGGTACCATTCATCTTAGATGTCATTCGGCTATGCGAAGAGCTTTGACATTTGCAGAACTTAAAACTGTTTTACCCGGGCAAGACTGGGATAGGAGTAACTTGAACGGGTGGAGTCAAAAAATACTTCATGAGCAAACTCGTTGCCTGATTGGATGTGATTGCCCAAAAGAATGGCAGATCACTTTCCTGATGTAACTAAGAAAAACTCAATCCTATCATACCATGAAATCTTGTTTTAGGAGGTCAGTAAATATTACAGGAGAACATTGTAGAAGAGTAGGTGGAATGCAATGATTTTGTCGACCAAAGCAATGAATTAATGGTTTGAGCGAATTTTGCCCCTCAGCTCTGCATATTCAGTCAGTCGGATGACCAGACAAACTCGGTCTGTATTGGACATTAAAACAACGCGGAGTAACGCGTAAACTAAAACCAAACAAAAACTACCGAAAACAAAGTATCGATCTACCTAATTCTGACTTGCTGTAAAGGAGTGAAAATCACACGTGCATAATGACCGTACTTCAGACAGCAAGCATCAGCCGTTACTTAGCCAAAAACGGGAGCTTTTCGGTTTAACCGCAGGCAGAGTTCCGCAGTTATCGCTTCCGATGAACTGCTTGGCAAGCAAAATACCATATACTCTGAAATCTGCTATGATCGGACGGGAAGTTCACCTTAAGCCAGCATTACTGACAGTGTTTGTATACGCGATAATCATTGTTCTCGATCTGTAGTATTGTCACATTACCATCCGACTGGATGTCTGACGGGCCGACATTTTGTATGATCCGGTAAACGGCCCATTGCAATGAGACTATCTGCTTAGAGAGAAAAATACTATTATGTGAAGTAACTGAATCTGTCGGTTATGGTCACCTTATCATCGCCTACGTCGGAGTTCGTTTAAACCGGAAGTAGGGGTAACTGAGAAAATTATTTTCTAAGTATATTTGAACCGTATTTTCCTCGAACTTAACTGACATGTTTCTCGATCATTGTGTTCCATTTTGCAATTTGTTGACTACTCGTTATCTGTTTTTTCTCCCCCGGCATCGAGTTCATTTAGGACTTGACCACCTAACATTCTCAAATGCTAGCTTTTATGAACGCACTGCTTATTATCCCGTCCTTTTTTCGCTCTACAACCAAGAGTCGGTTAGGCGGTAACTCCCCAGTATTGTCTCAGTTCGGAATAATTCTACACTTATTTAGAACTTAGATTAAACTGTTATTGTTTTCATCATTCCGTTGTTTTCTATTAGTAAATCATTCCATTTGACCTTGTTGGATTCCATTTGTTACAAGGTCTCAGATGTTTCAAAGGATATTCGTTTCTCCCCCATTTGTAATAATTCGTTAGAAGATTTTGATGAAGGCAACAATAGTTCACCTTTTTACAAATCTAAAAATCTTGTTCAAACGTTTGCCCATGAAATGACAAGATTTCCAAGTACGTTTCACGTGAATGTGCTCCCATGGGGACACGAGAGAGGCCAATGACAACAGGAAATTTGGAGGAGTAGATTTCATCATTCTTCACCAGATCACTCCAATAGTTCCTGTCAGAAACGTCCCTTTCTTTGTCCTCTTGTTTGGCGGTAGAACAGGAGGGCGACTGAAAGTTTTTCACGATGAATCCATGAACACTATCACATGGTAGACCGAATCATACCAGAGGGACAAAACGTACTGCCGATCACAATTAACAGCAGATATGACGTGTCTGTTGCATTAGTTGTTATGCTTTCTTGTCCTTGTTGCATCAGACAGATGGTAAAAATCGACTTAAATTCCTGCCTTGCCAATTACTCCTGTTTGTATCGAGAGTGCGGCTAAGAACACAAATCTTTTCTTTATCATCCGGTAAAATTTTCAGTCGAACAGCTTCTTTGTGTTCCATTGCCTTCGTTAGCAGCTCTGAGTGCGCTTTCATATCTTTAATTCTTTGTGATTGCTCATTCACAGAAGAAACGATGAGTTTTGGATAAGTTTGCAGCTGAGATATTTTGCAAAACCCTTCGACCAAATTGGATTAAACTTGCGAAACACCGAAGAACTCGGGGATTAAATGTATGCCCGCATATGTCCGCATAAATTTCACTTTTGTCAGGATTCAGATTGTCAAATAAAACCTGGCACAAGAGAGGAATTAGAAATAAAAGCTACGAACGAAATCGAAGAAACAGAAAAAGGTTTGTCCTGTCTGCAATATATTTCGCAAACGGATGGATGAACATAATTTCCCGTGGAAGCACATGACCGGTTTCGCGGTTGTTGCGTACCCGGTATTATTCTGTCTAACTATCCCCATACTAGTGCTCTCCATTCTTAGTTTCTTACTAGAATCTCACTTGTTTTTATTCTTAGTAATATAGTTCGTACAAAGAAGGAAGAAAAAATTCAAATGAGATTCTAGTGAGGAACTAAGAAAGGAGCGCACGAGCATGGGGATAGTTGGACAGAACAATACCGGGTACGCATACCCGAAGAGCAGCAACAACTGCAAAAACGGTCATGTGCTTCCTCGGGAAATTTTGTTCATCCATCCGTATGCAAAATACACTACTGAGAAGAAAAACCAATGCTTTCGGGCCTTGTGTTCCCTTTTGTGAACGTTAGCCTTGCCTGATCGACGAAAATCCTCCCACGAATTGCCATATGATTCTTATATGGACTCACCATCCATTCACGCTTTTGACGATTCAAATGAGATTCTAGTAAGTATTGCATTTTACTGATTTTCTTTTTTGTACAGTTTGTTTTTTCTGTCATATTCCGGTTATTAAACCAACAACAAAATTAGGGCAACTCTATCTGGAGTTGATGTGCACTCAACCTAAGGAATGCAGTCGAGCTGCTCCATGGTTTGATTTGGGTGCATTAGTGTTAAATTTCCCAGATCACTGCAGATGGTGTACTTAGAGATCCACTAATGAAGACCGTAACCACTGGAAGATTAATCCGTAAGGATGCCAAAAAGAGTGCGGAATCCGTAATTCACCGGGGATCGGTGACTGATGGGTCAGTTTATATACTCTTCAGATGAAGTTAGACATCCTGGTTGCGCAGTTCACCGATTTGCCACAGATGCGGATGAGCATACAGCTGTATGTTTCGTACACCGCCCGTGGTTGGTTTGGAAACTGGTTTTTAGCAGCTGCTCTAGAATGACTACCAAAGATCAGCTAACTCGGTAAAGAGGGAAGAGTATTCCACTTCGTCGTTTGGGAGCTGCTCGGAATAATTATTTTATGGTATTGCATTCTGCTAAATTCTATAGACTTTCACATGCAAAAATGTCGCATTTCAGTCAGAAAACGTGAAGCAAAAAGTACGAAAAAGTTACACTCAACACATTATAAAAATGTGAAAAGTAAAAAATTCTTCGAGGAATGATCAAAGCATATTATGATATTTTGCTCAGGAATTCGGCTGAAACCAGGTCACGGTTCGTCAAAATTCGTGCTAAATATGGAACAGTGGAGTTCTAGCAGATATTAATTCTAGAGGGTACGGAACGAAAATCGGATCGTGTCGAAATATGAGAGCAGCACTTTGAAAGATCGTTGTGCAGAGGATGTGTGGGGTCTGAAGGAATTTTATTATCAAATTTCTCATATGCTAATAAATGCTGATCACTTACGCTGAAGGACAACTCAGTTAATGTTGCAAAAGACTCGTCTAATAACTGACATTCACCGAAGGATAATTTTAAAGTATTTTCTAAGTAAACCTGGAAAAATTATAGGAAAATAATAAAGAATGATTGGAAAAACACATTAGTAAACAAATCGGGAGATGGTGTTTTGTTTCACCTTGTAGTGCCGAAGCTTCCTGATTTGAAATGACAACCGTCAGAGTTTCTTTACACAGGTGGAAATTTGAGAAATCTACTTCGGATGCTTGCCAATAATAACCCGCAGGTATTACGCAGATTCAATCCTGGTAGGTGTTTTTGAGTTGGTGAACGATAGTTCGGATGGGTAGGCTGGTCGAGAGAGAGACAGAGAATAGACTTTCGAAAAATTTAGATGTGTTGAGATTTAAACCTGCTCGTGCGGGAAAAACGTAAACAGAAGAGAGTTTGTGAATGATATAATGTTAATAATACAGCGGTCTGTAGATGTAATGCGCCAACATTTTCGACTACCCACGGGTTCGGTTATTAAAGTGATCAGACAGCCATGCTAACAAAGATCTGGGACAACCAAATGCTTCCAGTTTGTGAAGTAGAAGAGACCGTGGGATAGAATCAAATGCCAACTAATGGTCTAGAAAGGTGCAACGCACAGTTTTCATCGATGCGCCTAACGACTTACGAATGTGGTGAATGAGGGAGGCGACAGCGTCCAAGGTGGACCTGTTAGAGTTCTAGGCAAACTGAAATGGGTCTTCAGGATGATACATGGAAGAGCGCAGGCGTTTAAGCACAGCACAGCACGCTCCGTCAGTTTAGGATCAGAAGATATGAAGGCGTTGGGACAAAAGCGTTTTGCTAAAGCAGTAAAACCGATAAATGTTTGGGATGAGAATAATAGTGACGGGTCTCCAACAGTCAGGAATAGAAGACGAGATTAATGTTGAGTTAATTAGAGAAGTAAATGCATCGGTCAGAGCCACAGCGCTATGCCTTAAAAGAGCTGAGGACAGACTGTCAGGACCAACCGCTGTGGTAATTTTAGTGATGCGGAGATGGAGCACCTCATCTCTAGAAAAACGTTTAACTGTCATATCATCACCCTGATCAAATATGACCGGGGTATAATTTGAAGGATGAATGAACGCACAATTGATGCTGTTGACATCCGCAGACGTTTTCGCATGTTTTTTCTTCTCACACAACGGTCGAATGCCTTGCCGTACGAATCGATTATTGTTGCCACTCAGGAGTTGGCTGGCGAATGCAATGTCGATGCGCTATATTTCAGCTTTTATCAGGTTGGAAATATACCACATGCTTGAGTCATTACGAGATTTGTAAAAGCGCTCTTTATATCCTCATGAATTTTAGTTTCTGCGTTGGGACAAGGCCATTTGAGACGAATAGTGTTTCTAGGGAAGAGCAGATATCAAGGATTGCGTTGGTCGTTCTTGTGAAAGGTTTGACACTGTCATTGAGCAGCGGTTCAAAATAGAAGCAGGTAGGTGCTAGTGAAAAGGGAATACAGTTGTTGTGTGAAAGGCTACGGAGCCAAACTCGGATTTGATTTGTTCGCCCGAAGGAATGGACTGCTGACTTGGAGTATATCTTGGGCCTTAACAGAAGCAAGCAATGATTGCTACTTGAATCTGGGGCAAGCAATTTAAGGGAAAATAAATCAGGGTGGTTATTAATAACTCCTTCGAAAATGGAACTGAATCCGGTGGAAAAAACGCAGAAATCAGTCAAATCAAACTCAGTCAGTGGTAGGGTAGATGCATTATGGAATTCACCGACAGTAATGTGCAGATTATCCTCAACAAGGGGAATAATAAACACTAGACAAGAATCAAAAAAGATGCAATAATATGACGCGAGCTAAAAGGGGAAATATAGAATTTGGTTATGATATTGCTAATATGGCGAGAAAATCTGACACTGTGTTACTAGACGGTCAAATCCGTTTAGCGAGTACGTATAAACAACTTCGGACTTGCCAGACCAGGAGTTTATGTATGTTGCCACGCCGCCTCCAGTCTTCTTCTTGTCCGAAATTCTGTCCTGTCGATGGAGTCTGAAGCTGTCTATCTACACGAGTGACTCAGCGATATCCGGGTTTAGCCACAATTCTTGTATGCAGATAACACGTGTGGACAGGGATCAGTGATTGAAATGTGAGGGACAGATGCAATATTTTCGTAAACAGAGAGCGGATGTCAGTACTCAACAATGCCGGAATGGAAATCATGGCTGGAACGGTACTTCTAAAATCTGCCTGCAAGCGCCCCTTCTAAATGGATTAGATCTTTGAGGTATAGCAGTGTGTGATCTCAGTCCATGTTGAGAAACAACGATAATTCCGAACGATTGTGGCGGCAAACGGAAATCACAATGGAACCAAAAATTCTACAAGAAAACAACGAAATTATTATCACGCAGAATTGTGTCGCAGCAAGTTAAATGGCTCGCTTCATCTGTCCACACTGTTTCACTCTCTGGCATTGTGAAGCTGCATCTACAATAAACGATTTCAGTCGTTTTCCTACATGTTATTGTTATTGTTTTTACTTCTTATTTGGACCCGAATAAACAAAAGATTTGCATTACAAACTTTGTATCCCAAATAATTCTGCAGCCTTTCATCAGATGAATACTCTGAATTATGAAAAACTGTTCACAATTGCTGGATAACGTGGCCGGTAAAATCACAATCAACTCATCAAATTGACGATGTGTCAAAACTTTGCCAACCAAGATGAGGGCTGTAAGTCGAAGTATGTGTGTGCATGTACAAATTCAGCAAGGACTACGTGAATGCCAGTTTATGGTAGCCTCTGAATGGCTGCAAGAAAACCTTGCATTATGCGGACAGAAATCTAGTGTTCGTCGTGTGGGCGCGCAGCTCTGGGTTTCTCACAGGTTGGATTGCATTCTTTGGCAATCCCGATTCATTGTTGATATGCGCAGATGTGTATATATATCAGAGTTTAAAAGCACATCGAGCTGTAACTTTTATTGCAACGTTTCGACCCAAACTAGCAATATATATGCGATTGCGAAGGTCACGTTTACTCAAAACCCTGAACTGACGTCGAAATTGTCCCTACTTGGTGGTTTGAAATATTTTTTTTAAACGTTCTTAGTGATTGCTGTGGTCCGTCCTTGAATGCGTTACTTATGAGTATTAGATTTGTTTTTGTTGAAACGAATAAGAAACAAGAAGCTTCTAGTTCAAACACTCAACGATTTGATAGTAGTAGTAGACCGGTAACCAGTGCCTCTGTACATTTGTCAACAAGAGTTTTCCTCGCTAAGCACTTCTCGCACAATGCTTACAATTTGATCTACGCTAGAATTAATATTTCGCTTCTCCTGCTTCATACTTAATTGCTTCAAGCAACCCTCCTGGAGTCAAATCACTTTAGGTGCCAAAGAAGGGTTTGACTGTGTGGCTGAATTCCGAACTCAAGGCGATACTTAATGCAATCGTTTTGACAGGATTACCTGATGTTACATGATGAACTGGTATCCGAGCTGATTGGCCAGAACTCTCCAATGATATCTGATAAAAGCTTAGCGTTAGTTGTCGATCTAAGAAATTCGGATACGAGTTTAAGTCACTGGCCACCTTTTACGAGCTGATGCACATCTAGATCCCACAAGCAAAATTAATCAATGGCCAAGCTGAAGTGCAATAGGTCCCTGGTGAAATTGCAAAATCAAGGGCTTCGTGGATTGAATAAATCTGACTGAAAACGTCATGCACTATAGGTTTTAATACGAATACTCATCATTAGAATCCGGCATCAAAAAATGGCCCCTGCCAATCATTTGTACTTGGTGAACAATAAGGAGCTAAAGTTAGTGTGGAATTTCTTGATTCCAGAGGATACCGTCGACCTTGTTATCCATGCATGATCCGAACTGTATTAGTAAGTGGCAGAGGGCCAGTGGTGACCGAACGGAAAAATGTCCTGGCGTTTGGACGCCAAGGTCGTAGGTTCGAATCCTCTCACCGCCGGTTAACTTCCCCTCTGCTGGCCGCGGCCTCCTTCTTGAAAATTGATCTACGTTGCTGTTTCGTTAATAATGGAAGTAAAAGATAAAAGATGGACAAGTTGGCATTTGATTTCCACGCATCCCAACAAGCTTTCACTGTTCATTTTTGGACCGGTCTCACTTAGCAACCAAGATCGTATGTACGCAAACTTTGTTATGCGCACACTAAATATAATTAAATAGTGACTACTGGAAATTATAGATTTCTCTTGGACATTCTTACATACCATGAGAACGAGAAATGGAAAGGACTTATGACAGACACGATTTTGTCCATAGAATTTTTGTAGTTCCATCAGAACAATAGCGCAAAGGGTAATAGTGTTGGACAGAAAGGTTATATTGTTTGTCATATAAGTTATCTCTTCTCGATTCTTCCTGTGCATCTTAGATTGTCCGCTTTAATCCATAGTTTCCCTGTGACCTGTTTACTCTCTGGGTCCTAAAATAGAATTGGGGGATTGGCTTAGGGAGCTGCCGCTGTAGCCTTTAGTCAACTGACGTGGTCTGTAAAAGAGCAGGATGAAACAAGATGTTTGCAAATCATTAGGAGACGGTTACCGATAGTCCAATTCATTAACCTGTCCGTCAGATAAGATCAGATCAGTTGGGAAGAGATCAGAGACCCAATATGCCCCAGACATTGAAGCGTAACAGGTGCTTGGGAAATTCGGTTCACACGGTTCTGCTAGCATACAGTATTTTGAAGATAAACAAGGAGCTGCGGATTTATTGAACGCGGTTCGCATTCATCAGGCACGAATGCAACCGAAGTACTCGTGGTATGTTACGGCGAGAACAATTCCCACGCAAAAAACCTACCAAATCTCAGATTGTCTGGACCACTTATTTAATGGACAGGACTCCACTGTATACACAGCTAACCATCAATTATCAGTTTCCATTTTACATAGTTGTGATTAGACAACACTTCCACTTTGAATGCATAAAGTTTGTAAGCGGTAGTTACTAATCTGACTACGTGTGCTGCTGTCTAGAAAGTTTGTAATCACTGAATACGTTCGTTTGAAATCTGTTGGATTCGGGCGTTTTGTGTTTTGATCATGAGCCTTTGGTGGGTGAAAGCGACCGACTAAAGGTTGCTCAGAGTTCTTTTCACGTATATAAAGTCGCCCATTTTTTCTGGTGAATTTTATTTCAATTAGATTAGCTCCACTTGGTGCCAGTCCTCTGTTCAGGCTCATTTTAGAAGATAATTGCTTTAGTTGTTCTCGCTGTGCTAAGCCAATCGTCCTGACTGGCCCTTCAGAATGTAACGTCGCGCTTAGGACGACAACTTCCACACGGTGTATGGGACCGTAATTCGCTGTCGCTATTTCCTGAACCGTTTATTCTTCGTCTGCTGACCAGAAATGTCGATAAACTGTTCTGTCTGGTTTTAGTCTTGCCATTCACAATGACGAGAAACTTAGTAGGAATGTTGGAAAGCTTTTCACTCTGGATGGATCATGATTAAGTTGAATCATATAACGTAATTAATTCCCGTCAGACGACTGCATTGTAATATCTTGAAATGCATGAATTAAACAAGTCTGCTGCTGCCTAATTGACACCGTACTTTCCGCTTTGCATACTGAAAGCATCGTCTTAGTCGATGGATTCGTCATGGACGTTGCTGGTGTGGCGTTAATCTGACAATACCGGTAACTGTACACTTTGGTAGTACTTATGTTAATGGCAAATGAAACGATGCAGTGCTAGTAAGGCCATGTATACCTAAGAAAGCTCATCTCTGCTATCCATCCGCTGTCTTTCACTTCATTCACTACGGTCTCACTAATTGTGGTGCACACGCGAAATCTTATTTGTTTAGCGAGAGGTTTATCTCAACTGATACGAAAACTGATCCGAGGACTTAAAATGAAATATTTTTCTGAAAAGTAAAATGCATTTTTAAACTTCACGGAATGTATCTTTCAGTTTTTGTGTGGCCAAGCTGTCTTTGATAGATTCCCTCTCGTAAGAAATGCATCACTGAACGATTCCAAAGAGAGCAAAGTCATCATCAATCCCACACACTACTCGCAAGTAATTGCGTTACTTAAGGAACATTTGTCTTGGAAACAAATTTGTCCAGTCAGTGTTAATGATAGGTGGCCTACGTAGGAAGTATATTTTAAGACTCAGGTTCAACAGACTATGAAGAAAGGTCTCAGAAAGGATCCATGAAAATCAACAATCAGTATAAACACGGAAGTCACCGCAAACAAAATGAGACTTGCCGAGTCATACCGATCCTGCCAAAACTCATGCTACTAGCGCCGTATGAGTAATCTCCTCTCCAATGGGCAGCAGCATTTCAATGCAAATCTCTGAGTTTATATTCTTTTGTTCAGCAAGAACCAGGGAATCCTTCTGGTAATAATCCGCATGCTTTAAAATTATGTAGTGAGTAAATAAAATAGGAAATTAACAAAATATCCCATTTTTGCCATCATATGTATATCCCCACAATGACGCATCACGAGCTCGTAAGGAAGAAAAAAGGGACATTATTTCACAACAATCTGGTGCTTATTTTCCTAGAACTAAAGCACCAATAAATAATGGTATTCAATGGCCTCATCATTATCCCATAGCATTTTTTTGGCGATTCCGATGTGGCATCCAACAGCTGCAAAGTTAAAAGGCATTTAAAGATAGATGTAATACGACAAACTTTCGACTACCGCGACTAGTCTCTCTCAAGGCAGGTTTTACAATCAAATAACTGAGGGACCGTTCAAATACCAACTGAGGTTAAGTTGCCTGTGTTTGTGAATGCGTCTACTTTGAACTGTGGGTTGGGTTAGAGATTAGTCATGCTTTGCCGTGTTGGCAGGGTCAACTAGCCTGATGACCTTCGGAATGTTTGTTTCTCAAAGATGTTAGGGCTATCCATATCTCCGAAATCTCTGCTCCATCGTTCCGATTGAAGCATGTGGATTAGGTGCTTATCGCTGGAGCCTCGGCCAATCTGTGTTCAGTGCAGGTTCTAAATCCACGTTGGAGTACTTTAGTGTTTTCATAATCTGTGTTGTGTCCTGCTATGGCATGCAGAGCGATGGCTGAATCGCGCTTACGTTTTGAAAAGGCCGTCTCATCAACATCATCATTATCATCGTTCAGCATCAAACAGCAAGGCAAGCCTTACTGACCGCTGCCGTTTCCCAGAGTTACACGTTTATATAAAAAGAGTGAATATCCAACGGGAACAGGGAGTGGATCAACACAGGCGGAAAAAGACTAGATGCTGCTGCAGCCAACATACGGAACACAGCCTAACTGTACATACGCACGTGTTTTCAATCATTCTGATTCGATAGAAAATGACAGCACGATCGCCACTGTTCACGGTTCACTGTCATATCCCTCAGTGTCTCCAGCCAGCAAGTCGATGAGTCTTTCGGACCCCAACCACGAAGGCGTTAGACACCTACTTTACCTAACTTCGCTGTACATTTTCTCATCCCACGTTGCCACGTCATCTGTTGGCCTCCACATGGCTTCTTCCATTCCTTAGGAGGAACACAAAATAAGGCACGGTATGTTAGACGAGTGTTCGTCATACGCAACACGTGACCCATCCAGCGCAGTATACTAAGTTTCACACGCTGAAACAAGCTATTTTCAGAAGTGACACCCAATAGCAGATTCCTAACCTCAATATTACTCACCCGGTCACTCCATCCAATCCTAGCCATACTACGTAAACATCGGTTGTCGAAAACCTCCAACCGACGAACATCGCCCACACGCATACTCCACGTCTCGCAACCGTACAACAGAACTGAACGCACTGCGGTACAGTACACACGACCTTTCAACTCCAGTGAAATATCAGACCAACGGCGCAAGTGCTTCAGTCCAACGTAAGCTGCCCGAGCCTTGGATATACGCATGCTTACCTCCAATCCCGAGCTACCATCGTTCGACACGCAGCTAACAAAGTAGGTGAAACGGTCCACAATTGTCATTTTCTCTCCATCCAGTATCCAGTTCCGCGCTGCTGTCGTCCAGTCCTGTAACAGTACTTTGCACTTTGAAGATGCAAAGCACATGCCAAAGCGAGCAACCGATCTCGACAGTCTATCTAGTGCCCGTTGTGCATGGTCCGCAGACTCGAGAAGGCCCACGAAGTCGTCTGCGTAATCTAGGTCGCATAGCTTCCCCCTACTTGCCAGTCCGAGTCCTACATCCTAGAGACCTCCTAAAACATCTTCCATCACCTCGTCCATGACGAAGTTGAACAAGAATGGAGAGATGGGACACCCTTGTCGAACGCCACTAGTTGTTTCGAATGAACGTGACAGTTCACCGCATACCCTAACGCGACCATAGGTATGCGAGTACAATGCTCGCAACAGGTTTACAAACTTCGTTGGCATACCCTTCCGAAGGAGAGCACTGAGTAGTGCTGGTCTATCCACCGAGTCGAAAGTCCAGAAGGACTACGATCGTAGGGTGGCGGTGTGTGTTTGGCGCGTTTTGAGTATCTGTCGAAGAGTGAATATTTGGTCGATGCAACCTCGACCTGGCCGAAATTCGGCCTGTTGTTCGCGGATATTACTCTCGCGAATCGACGTCAAACGGTGCAGCATTATCGAAGCTAACACCTTAGTAACTATCGGAATTAAACTAACCCCACGATGATAGCTACAGTCACTCCGTGTACCCTTCTTGAAGAGGGATATAATCAGTGACTCACCCCACGATAGCGGGATACGCTCCTCGTTCCAAATATCATGAAGCAAGGAGGTAAGTGATTTCATCAGCACTTCTACACCCAATTTGAAAAGAACTGGATGAAAGTCGTCGGAACCGACAGCTTTTCCTCTCTTCAGAAGCCGAATATTCGACTGCACTTCCACATCCGTTGGGGGATCAAGTGACATCTCCCACGGATTCACAGCTCCAGACGTCGGACTAAATACAATAGCGTGTGGCCAGCAGAACAGATCCTTGAAATGCTCTGCTCAACGGTCCAGTCTTTCTTGTCTACCATGGATGAGCTCTCCAGTCCTATCGCACATGACTTCACTAACCGAAGTTCGTTGCCCACCGCTGTCGCGTATAAGCTTAAACAGTCTTTAACTGTTACCTGAAGCGGACGCCACTTTCATATCTTCAGCTTCCTTAACCCACCTGCTTTCGCGGTCATTCCTAAGGCTTATGGTCAACTGACGCTGCAACTGCCGATGCATCTTATTCATTTCCTTGCAGTTAGGCAGCTCGCGTTTTTTGCTCCATCAGGATTAGCGACGCTTGCGAGATCCAGTGTTTCTGATGAATACTAGGTCTGGGATCGCAGGCGAAATTCGCTGCCAAATGCATCGCCTGCTTAATTTGATCCCACTGATCGTCTACATTGATGCTCGTCGAAGTTCTTAGTCACTCGTATAGTTTTGTTCGTAGCTGTTGAGAACAGCCGAATGAGACAAACGTTCGACAGCTAATCGGATTTGTGGCCTGCGTCACTGGTCATTCAGCTGCAGCAAAAATCGCATTAAAACTAACGCATGGTCCGATTCGACGTACGTGGTCCAGTATGATCTACAGTTTTGGACAGAACCGCGCCAACGGTAGCTAACTGCGATATGGTCAATCTGACTCAAATTCCCTGTCGAGTTAGAGCCCCATGTCGCAGTGCGACGCGAACTGTGTCGGAAATTCGTACTAGATAGGAATAAATGATTATCTGCACAGAATTGGAGAAGTCTTTCGCCGTTGTCTGTTCGCTGTGCAGGCAAGGTGCATAGCCTCACTCACGCAGCAGACATCAATCGAAAGTGAGTCCACTGTCGGAGCCGAACATGCTTGTTGGCCAGCCTGCATTAAAGTGCGCATATTGAAGGAACCCAGATGCAGAGGCTGACGAGACTTGAGAAAATGTGAGCTAACAGACTGAAAACCACCTACTACACTACTTGACAATAAACCGTTGCGAGTATCGAGCGTGTTATCAATGGAGGTACTATGGGTAGGCAGAAGGGGCAAACAGATTGGGTTGGAGACAGAAGAGACAGGTTGAATAAAAGAGAGGGAACTCTGAGCAGTAGCATACTTGTCACTACCCACCCGCATTATCCGAATGTGCGTACTTTTCTTTCCCTCGGGTTATGTTATCCGTGGCAGCAGCTGTCTGCTGGTTTGTCCAATGTGGTCTGCTGGGCATTCATTGCAACTGGATTTTTGGATGCAGTCGTCTTGGTCTTGCATACGGAATTGAACTTAAGCCTTTGATAAGTGGCGTTTTCATGTATTATCCATCCGGGAGAAAGTATGAATATCAAAGTCACTGAGGACCTTACTTATTGCTTCCGAATTACGAAATTCCGACCGAGGCCATTTTTTTTTCTTTTCTTCCTTCGTTTTGTTTGTTGACGTGCAAGTTTTCAGTTGTTTTCTTATGAGGCGTGGCAGATAATGATTGTATTGCAGGATGTCGTTCACACGTTTTAGTTCTTCCTAGGTCCTAATGTTTGCAAACTCGTTACCAATCGGATTCCCCTGGAAAAGACGCTTGCCAGATGGAAGAATCACCGCACATTCAATCAGCATTGTCTTCAGTGTAATGTTTTCCCCAAAACTCTTGCTGTTAGACCGCCGGATAATTCGATTCGATCTGTGAAAGCCTCCTTTGTTGCTTCGCGTAATGTCCTACGAAAACGTATTCGCGATTGTGCAGTGAACATATATTCATAATGTTTCAAAATACGGAATATTAATGTCTGTCTGAATCAGTTGCTCCCAGCGGAATTCCTGGAGATAGTTCAAATAGTCGTTGAACAACGATGACTGCATGCGTTTAGAACAGGCCAAACAAGGCAAAACGCAAGTTCACGAAATTAACCTCGCAAAACACGATCGAGGACGGGTCAAAATTAAGTCAGAAAACCTACAATAATGAATACCAAAGATATCGAGGTGAAAATACCCAGCAGACCGTTGACATCCATAAAGTTACAATCGTCAGCACCTGTATACATGTACATGTATGTACATATAACAAGACCAACAAATGTCCGCGTGATAACCTGTCGGTCTTTACGCAGTTATCTGAAAGCGACTTACACGAGCTTCTACTGGTAAGTCCCAATTGCGATACAGGAGGTCTAAAATCAGATTGCATAATTTTCCTCTCAGATGTATTTGGAAAGGGGCACCAATAAAGCATGTGCAACTGCACTGTGTTACCTGTTATCGTTAAGGTCACTGAAAAGGCTCCCGGAGTTATGATCTCGTTTTCAGTGAAACATTGACCCAAAAAGTCAAAGTCTATGAGAGTGCCAGAAGCACATTGAAATCTACCCATGGCGCATTCAATAGTTTGTCCTTTGCATCCCCCAACAAAATGTGTGCTAATCAATTTCGTCCGAGACTGGAACATGGTGAGCCTACAACTTTGCCATGGGCACTGTAAACTTGGAACGCGTGCAGCATTGCTCCACACGATTCGTTGACGGACTTCGATGAATCCGCTGTGAAGACCGGTTGTGTTTGTGTAAACTATATCCTGTTAGGTATCGAAGACGCCGTGGGGAATAAAGCTCTATCTGGAAGATCCTTCAAGGATATACGTGATGACAACTAAAAGCAATGTTCACGTTACTTGATTGGGATCGGATGGGTGGTCGTTGGGTTACTGTCCGGAATCCGGAATCCGAAATCTAGGGATCCTAATCTAGTGAATCATCTGTCCAGATGCATGGCTACATTTTGGAACTTTCTTTCGTCTACCAGGGTGAAAACTAGTGATTTGTCGATAAACACTTGGTATGAATGTGGCAACTCGTGGATATGTGATAGGATTGCTGTCGGATACCTTTGTGATGAGACTCACACAAAACGTGATCTCATTTGCCTTCAACCCTCAAAGATGGAGATAATAGCAGCACGAGGGAAAATATTCTGGTTCGATGTGATGGCAACCAAATTTCGATTGGGAAACCCTGTATGATCTGCTCGCTCCTAATAACCGCTCACTACCGTGGCGGTAAGTGAACCATAAATAAAATTACGAACTACACCGTGAATGAAACAAGCAACTTCTAGGAAACGTCCACGGGCGTTTATCTTGCCTTAACCAGGATGTGTAAGAACGACAACAGGTACAGCAATTAAGGATGACGAAAGTCGATTGATCCCATTCGGT